>JAMKCH010020723.1:0-21051 GCA_023653785.1 Ophioderma brevispina | reverse complement strand
TGATCAGTTCAGTGTTTTCAGAATAATGATATTTGCAAGCATAGTTTGATAAGCCGTGGGGAAACCGGCTTCATTTGATACACTTAGCTGAAATTCCATACTGAAGTTCTAGTAAATGCATGAATCAGCTCAAGCGTTTCCTGGAATAATGGAAATGTTGCTATTAATTTTGATAGCTTTGGTCAATAGATTTATAAAAAATGTCCACACAATATATTTGAAAGTGGATGTAGACGTTTCATATAGAAGTCCCAAAGTATCCAAAGGAGGATACAATTGATTCCGTAGTCAAGCGCTGAGGAATAGATGGCCAATACTATTTGTATAATTGGGGACTTTATATGAAACGTCTACCAGTTTGCCGGCTAGTTTAATAAATGGTGGGAAATCTATAATATCCATTTTATGGAGCCATATTGCGTTTTAACTGAATTCCTCGATGTAATTCCATGGCAGAATTACTAGAATTGTTTTTTTTCTTTTTTCTCTTTTTTTATAGAATCAGCGCAAGTGCTTCCTGGAATTTGAAGTTTACTACTATATTGTGATAAGCGGCGGTCAATAGTACCTGATATTCCTAGATGGAATTCCATACAAAGTACGGACCAATCAATAAAGCGGCTCAATACTTTCTAAAGTTTTGAAGCATTGTTGATAACGGTGGACAATGGAGGAAAAGAGAGAGAGAGGACCTCTATTGACTAGAAAATTCAGTTAAAGAATAATTGGCTTCTATCCCGTTGTTGCTGTTATTACATTTCCTATAAGTTGATATTTGCCGGCCATTTTGGGTGGGCATTTGGGGTTTTAAAAGTAAAAAACACGTTATGCTTACTATACACCGGAAACCAATATTTTTATTATTTTACCATTGGTACCATTTTGGATGCATTTTTATTTTTAATTGAAAAAAATCCAATATGGGAAATAATAATGTTAAAAACAAATTACAATGGATATTTTTTTTCAATTTGACACAACTTTGTGGCATGTTATACCACCATTTTAGATACACATTTCATTTGTTAAATATCAAATGTGTACTTAGGGCAATAAAACGAGCAAAACGTTGGTTGGTAGAAGTACGGGGGGGGGGGGGGTGCATGCGACCCTAGTAGATACCGGACTAGTTTGACCATAAAGGCTTGAATACTTTAAGTAAATCTAAGGCACTGACAAACTTTATTCAAGTTGTTAAGTATGCAGAAGTGGTAGGTTGGAGAACATAAGCCCAACACCGTGTTGTAATATAGGCCAATTCATTATACCAAATATTGCTATATAACTTTGTGAAGGACTCTAAGCCACTTCCTAACTATTTGTTGATGTTTTAATACCAGTCGTTGCCTCATGTTAGAATGTGTTGTATAGACCGATTCAATAGCCAGTACATGTTGGTGGAAAAGATTAGGACGCATTCCAAGCACCCCCCCCTCCCCCCCCCCCGCTACATATACATGCACAGTCAATGATCCCCGTGCAATTGCTAACACATGGATCGATTGACCGCTTAATGTATGTAGTCCTGGAATGTATGTATGCATCTTGTCCCACAACATGTCTGGTGGCTGACGTTTTCATATTGAAAACGGTCTATAAGATAATGCACGAGTGCCGGGCATTCGTCGGGGGAAATTATTCAACACGTGTTCACCGGAACCCCTCTTATCAATATTGTTTTAATGATAGTGTAATTATATCTGTAAGTATGCACAAATTGCATTATCTGTCATAAAGCACATGAAGCGTTTGGTTCAGATAATACCCAAACAAATTTAATAGCTTCAATTGTGGATATATGTAGGTTAAATTGAAACAATTTAAAACTTAAATAACATACTGATAGAATATTTTTACCAAACCACTGGCGAACAAACTGTTTTATGTTACGCCGTCTAAAAAAAATGGTATATGTAACCGACTTTTCAATATTAAATCTAAAGTCGTTTTCGTGATAAAATTAAAGAAAAAAACACACGCTTTCCAATTTTTTTTATTCATTGCCTTTTTCCATCAAAAGATACTCCAGTTTATTGCGGACCACAACAAATAAAGTTGGTGCACTTTCTGTGTGAGTGAAAACGGTGAAAGAATTGTTAAACATAATTTATTCGGATTTGAACGATTTGAAATTCTTCAGGTATCACTCGCGATCCTACGGTGTGAACAAAGCAAGCTACGAAATTCCACTAGGGACTTACAAATCCATGCCCAGGGACTCCACAAAACGGGGTACTCCCGGTAGGGCGGGGGGCATAACATATGGAAAATGGATATGGGTGCAAGGCTCGAGATCCAAGGCCCAAGGGGATTCGGGACAGAGGACTGGAAACAAAATAAGGGGTTTGGGTTAAGAGACGCAAAATACCCCCAAAAAGGGGATACCGATTTACACATTTGCAAAAAGGCTTTTTGGTGAAAATTTTCAACATTTTCCCTAAATAAGGGGTATATGAACACTGTTAAGCAATAAGAATTAGTTAAAGTTACTCACGGCAGATGTAGTAAAATTTCATCGAGGTACCAAGCTTAATACAAAGGTAATTTTTTTAATAATAATTTTATATTCTTCTTTGGGTTAATAATGCGTTGGCAGAAGATCAAGCAGAATGCCCACGGTATGTCCGGGAGTTCATTACAATCGGTCAAATGTGATCACACGCCGGTTCATTCTGGTAAAAATACAGCAAAAAAATTTAGATAAGATAAATGTAGAGTAAAAAGTTAATCAAAGATATTTTAGACAGGGCGACCCAGAAAAACTGAATCCTGAACACAAAGGATTATTTGGCAAAACTGTGTACTTTATCACTTAATATTGGTGTTACTGGAAAGTAGAAACAGTATAAGATTTTTCAAATCCATTCCGTCATGGCCTCATTGAAATTTATGCTTTGGAAATGGCAGTCACATTCTCAACTGTCATTTAAAGTTGTTTGGGTGTATGGGATATTATTTTGTTGCTTATCTGGCAAAACAGGTGGACAGATATGGCTAGATTTCTTTTATTATTGTTATGGTGATACATGTTACTAAGAATTTTATAGTGAGGAATTTGTCTAATTCAATGGTAAATGATTCACACTTAAACATTTAAGTAGCAACATGGTGAGACTTAACACATCTCAACATAGAGTGTTCGTTGTGACAACATTTCGCTGGACAAGTCGCCTACAAAACTATTGAAGATGCTTTTAGGAAACGCTTTCCACAGGGATCCGACATCTAGCTGGACCATTTGGGCCAATGTGAAGAAATATCGAGATCATGCACAAGCCTTAATCGGACCAGGGTCGCTAGGGGAAGACACACTCTAAAGACAATGACACCAAATTAATGCGTTTAAGTCAATTACAAGAACATCCAAGGAAACCACTGCAAGAAGAAATTGGACTTGGACTCTCTCGTTCATCCTTCAACCGATAACAAAAAAAAAAAAAAATCAATCATACAGAATGCGCATTCGCCATCAAATCAGCCAGATGATTTTAGAAGAAGGCAAACTGGCCGAGGGGCTATTGCATCGATTTCAGAGAGACGCGAGATTTCTGAGTAGTATCACGATTGGCGAACGAAGCATTTGTTTATGAATGGTGAGGTTACATCCACAAGTCATTAGTATGCACCACCATTGAGAACTTTCAAAAGTTTCAACTTTGATACAGACATGAGACGAGAGCGACCTACAGTCTGGGTACTTTGTGTTGCAGTTGGGTGATTATTGGGCCTTCTTTTCGAACGAAATGTCAACGGGCAAGCTTTCTCCAGTGGATAAATAGTGGTGTGGAGGTGCCAGTTGCAGCGCTGAGAGGCGCTTTCACAGGTCTCTCCAATTACCATAGTCATTATTGCTGATTCGGGCCAGTATATGCTTTCAAACTTTTTATGATGGAAGTGTTTCACCTCTAGAACATCACCATGGGCAAGACAGGACAGACATAGATGGTCTAGTTTTCCTGTATTTTTCCTGGGTAACATTTTGTATACCATGAGCCTATGTGAACAGTATAAGAGTTCTCATGCAGTTATTGATCGATGAATGTGTACCAACCAAGTCAGCGGAACAAACTTCGTGACTAACAAACGTACTACAAGCAGGTGTTCGTAGGATCATCTTGATTACCACTTCACCATGTACCACGTGGAACTGATATACTCCAAACCAGTGACCCATCAATGTATTTACAATAACCATCATCTTGATCACCCATTTAATAACTTGTACCAAGTGAACTGATAATCCCCACAACCAGTGGACCCATCAATGTATGTACAATACCCTCATCTTGATCACCCATTCATCATTGTACCCAGTGGAATATAATCTTCCACTACCAGTGACCAATCACGGATTTTACAATTAAATCATCTTGCTCACCCATTAATCATTGGACAAGTGGAATGATCACCTCCACTACCAGGACCCATCAAGTATTTCAATTACCATCATCTGGTCACCATCAGCATGTGACCCAGTGAGAAACTAATCCCTCTCCCATACCAGTGACCAATCAATGTATTTACAATTACCATCATCTTGATCACCCCGTCATCATTGTACCAAGGGGAAAAAACGGATCAGCCTCCACTACCAGGGACCCATCAATGTATTACAATTACCAATCATCTGATCACCCGTTTATTGTACCCAGGTTGGGAAGAACCATCTCCACACCAGTGGAACCAATCAAGGTATTTCATTACATCCTGAGCCCTTGATCCCACCACATCATCATTGTAAATAAAACCAGTGGACCTCATCTTCCACTACCAGTGACCAATCAATGTATTGACATTACATCATCTTGATCCCCATTCATCATTGTACCCAGTAGATTATAATCATATTCCATACACTGACCAATCAATGTATTTCAATATGAGTGTGATCAGGCCTATCTACACAATTCAATCAAATAAGCTGATAAGTTTTCAATACACAGCTTTATCTTCTGTGGTTTGTACTACCAATTATACCAACTGTTCGTTAACAACTAACACCTGTCCAGAAATTGGATTACTCAAATCTCTTAAAGCAGACATGTTTAACTCATCATCTTCAATCTACACCACACTCTAAAAAGACTAACAAGAGAAAACGATGGCGTCACCGTGGAACAGAGGGGCAAAAAACTTAAATCAAGGCCTACGCCAGCATGTTTTGATTCAAGAACAGAAACATCCATAATACAAAGAATGTCTTAATATTTGTTAGGGAACCCTACAATCAGCTAGAAATAAAACTAAGTCTATATCTGATTGCCCATGGCGATTATGTATATAAACAGAAACATGGTTAAACAGAATGATATGTTGTAATTGCACGTGATGTACCCCTCCAGGTTATTCATTTGTTATGTACCCAGAGGTACAAGTGATCATGGGGGCATTGCAATTCTCTAAAGTTCTCTAAAACTGCGCTCTGTTCAGCTACACCATTGTGGTACCACTTGGAATCTGACTTCTGTTCAATTGATCCGGCTTAGGGCATCAAACATTGTCATCTACAAAAACTTGACGGATGTATCATGAACTCAAAACTGGAATGCATTCAATAAACTCAAATTGAACAGTGATTAAAAAAACAGGAATTTTGATTAATGGATCCCAATCGACTTCAAAAGCTTCCAAATCTCTTGAACTCAAAAATGGTAAAAGCATCATAAAACCATCCCAAGTTCGTAACTCGGGGTCATTTTTGAAGTCACATGTCATGACACAAAGTGAACTCCATTGTGCTATGCCAACCTCCAGCTTCGAACATAAAGAAGAAGAACAGACTATTGGATACGGACACTAAAAACAACCATTGTTGTCGGGCCCTTATACTCGCGCCTGGACACGGGAGCAGTCGTCTATATGGACTCAAGTCTCAAGATCTCAGCCGCCTTCAATCCCTTCAACATAAAGCACCCAAGCTAATTTTATCTGGCCCTAGACGCAGTGAATCCAAAGACCTCTCATGCCACAATCTTCATGGGCTGCGGTTAGAAGCGAATCCATTCAAACTCTGTCTTTATTTATAAGTGTCTGACTGATTCTGCTCCACATACTCATCGATTCATTAGTACTAAGCAAACACTTCCAGTGGCCCTGTTACAAGATCTGCCTGGACAGAAAAACTCCCTAACATCCCAGTGTAAGTTAACTCTGGTGATAAGTCATTCACAGTTGCTGGACCGTCCATCTGGAACAGCTTGCCGCGGAATATACGTGAAGCTTCATCTCTCACACAATTTAAAAGATGCTGAAAACTCAATGTTTATTCATAGATTACTTCATTTGTATTGCATTGACTTTTTATTAGTTATCAATGGCTGGTTATAGTCCTGTTTGGTAGTGTAGTTGCTTTTTGTACATTTATTGTTTTGCGGAGATAATTTTTTGGGATAAGTGCCTAAAATCACCTATATGTATATATTGATGTGCATGAACTTGAACCGCAATTCCTACGGCAAAAAGAATGGTGTCTTCGACATTTGTGGTGGGCATAGGTCAGGTATAGTACTAAACATCAAATCATAATTTCCTTGGCTTCATTTTTCCATGATTAATTAAAAAAAAAATGATTTTTGACATTCCATGTTTCAAAGCAATGAGCCATGACTGAGAAATAGCATTAAAGGGCATTTGATGCTTACTGTGTATACGACAGTAAAATAAATATTATAGCCTTACATTACAGTACAGAGTTTCACCTATTTAACCCGTGTTCACGATTTTGTCTAGGACGCCCTTAGAGGTGACCACGTGGTGACGTCAACGTCGGGCCAAAAAACAAATCAACTGCATGGCAGTATGCGTGCGCTCCTCGCGCACTGAGCTTTTAAAATTCGCGCTCAATAAGGTATTGAACGCTGTAACTGGATGGGCATAATCTTCGCACCTCTACCATATCGGTAAACAGTGCTAAACGTGTAGTTGTAAACATTGAGTCACATCGTCTAGAGAGTTTTGGAAAAAGAAATTAAGTTTACGAGAAATATGTTTATTGTCCGCGCGGCATTCGTTTTTTTAAAGAAAATGTAGCGCTTCCGACTTTCTGTTTTTGCAGAATTCTATAGATACTTTTGACTAGAAAATAAGAAAAAAGAAGAAGAAAATTAACAATAGGTCCGAAAGTGACCTTTTATTTCAATGCTCAAATATAAACGGGTGTGGATAAGCTGTGAATGAATTACATACCTAATTACCCAGTATAACCCGGTGGCCCAGGGAGCAGGTGTCAGTATCCCAAGCTCCGCAATCTGCTGCGGCAGCAGGAGCTCCGTATGCAAGTTTAGGGTATTTCCTACATAGTAACTTGGGATTTCCAAAGTATGAAGCACACGTCACCTTCTTTAGCATTAGGAGGCGAGGGATGGTCGTGGTGCCCGGCGTGCACTCATAAAATGGGCGGGGACCGGGTGCAAGAGTAGTTGGGCGGGAGGTATGTTGCTGGTTTTTCTGACACTAAATATAAAACAAAAATAATTTACCATATATGGATTTTCATTCCTTCATGCTGTTTGATAGGGTCTTTCTTAAGATAATGTTTAATTCTACACAGTCGGATTCCTTACGATTTAGTTACTAAATTATGTATTTTAGGTCTAAAAAGTTTGTTTGCGAAACGGAGGGAAAATATTTGGGTCGGGCGGTCGGTCGTCGTTATCTGTTTATGATTGTTAAGAGAGTTAAACTAGAATTGTTAAATAAATCTTCAGTTGTTTTGTGTGTTAATGTATAAAATATAAATTGAGAGGCTATAGGGATAGATGTTTATAATTTCTAAATCAGCAAAGAGCAGACGGTGTTCCTACCGCGCCTGATAGTGTTATAAAAGGGATTGACGCTCTCGCACGGTTTAGACCAGGGACGCGACCCTTGACCTCCTGAAAGAGGACATTTTGTTTTCTTCGCACATGCTGTCGGAAAGGCAGAATGTCTTTGGGGAGCGTTGGGACAACACGATGGATTCCATCTCTCCATCCTTTCTTCAATGAAAATGGACTGATTTAATCACGATACACGTGATCGACACTTTGTTATATTTGGCGTGTTTCTTGGTCGCGGTTTACAGTGCATAACTCACATGGACTGTGGGGGGAATTCATTCAGCGACTCAGAACTGTCGTTTACTCACCTAATATTTGACTAGTTATTTTCCACATGGTTTTATCTCTGAAGTAAATATCATAATGGACTTATATCGGCCCGGTTTTGGTAACGACACCTATTTGGAGCAATTATAAGAACCATTGGAAACTCAGTAAATATTAAACTCCAGTTGGGAGTAATGACCACGTTTTAGCAAGCTACTGTCAAATTCCAGTGATGAATTTTAGCTATTTTTTTCCTTTTTTTATTTTCCTGTAATGGTTTTGATGGGGGAAGAAATTATACACAGAAACCATCAAACCCGCAAAACATACATACCAACAAAAGACATACACTACATTATTGATACAGATCAGCTCAGGCAAGAGGAGAAAATAACGGCGACCAATTGCGCGTTAAAAATAAAGCCACAATCAGTCGTTTTCCCCCAAATTCAAAAAGCCCATCCCTGCAAATTGCACGTGTTATGTCCTATCAGCTCCTATACCACTTTTCTTCCTTCTGAAGCGGTCATTAAAGTGACAGGGGAGATTTTTTAGGATCCAAAATTTCTCTCAAATTTCACTGGATTGGTGGTAGACCACCTACCGAGAACGTTTCGGAAGGTTTTATTAGACAAAAACAGGGGCAAAAGAAAAACCTTAACATTGGTTTTGAAACTCTGACCTGCGATCGTAAATCGTTCCCCATAGAAACCCATGTTTTGACTTTCTGTCGTGCACGACAGAAACTACTGGAATCATAATCTTATTACATAAAGACGGCGTACTCGGGCGTATTCACTTCACGTGTGATCTAACATTGGTAAGCATCAAATATGTAAAAAACCGGGGTTCGAGAAAAATTGGGGCGCTTTTGTCTGGAAATCTCCTCATGTATCTTTTAAAGATACCTTTTATGGCTGTGTCTAATCACACTAAAAAAGTCTGCATCCAAAACTTATTAGTAGACAAAGCATAAAAACCGTTTCCTGAAAAATACGGCATGTTACGCTAAGCCGCTGCAGATGGACCATAACACAACCACGGTATAAACGTTCAGAAAAAACCGTAGTGCAATGAGAGGGAACTAAGATTCGTTGGCAGTAATAGGAACTAGATAACAAACCTGTAAATCTCCTGGGGTGTTGCAATTGTGAAAGTTGCACATTTAGCGTAAAATTGGGATCGTTTAATGCAAAACATCACAGACGATAATTATCGAATTCAAAACTACCTGTCGATAAGAAAGTCACGTTTTCAAAGGAGCACCGCAAACGTTAACGTAATACCCAGGGGGCGGGGGCGGGCAGGATAGCGTCGTTTTTACCGAAAAAATGATAATCTTATTAAAGGAACGCCTAATATGGAGCGAGAGTTATGTAAGATGGTACTTTGTAGGCGTGATAAATACAAAAGAGGTAGATGTGATTGTTTGAAAACAAAATTGAGGTAAAAAACTGATGTTTAATCTAGGAAATGAAAGTTAGGCCTACATAAAAACGTTTAATATCACAGCTTATTAATGGCATTGCATTTGTGTAAAATATGGTTTCTTAATTTGGACAATGGTGTAGTAGGAATTTATTTTCGGGGTGCATGGTGAAGAGGGTTAGTAAGATTTTTCAGCTCCGTCCTAATCAAATCCTGACCAATAGGCCCATAGGAGGGGGAATAGGTGAAATATTTGGATTTTAAGGTTACTAAACATTGCTAATTTAGTATCACAATGGAAATATAAAATTTTTAACAGCCATGTTATACGTTACACGCAACTTTCTTAAGCTCTGAAAGTGTCGCTGGGAGGTTACTCCCCGCCACTTCCTCGGTAGCTCGCAGCTGATTTGGACTAATATCAGTATTGGAGGTATTGGAATTAGATGGCCAAGAACGGCTTTATGACATGATAAGCGGAGTCTCTGTAAACTGAAATGATGGCGGGACTATGCCATCCTCCCGACTTTCCGCCCATCCGGTTGATTTCATGCAGTTTCTGAAACAAATCTTTTATTATATTTTTGGTAACCAGCGAATTGTGATTTTGCATGGGGGGAAGGAATTTTAATACCGTTATTTATATTGCGAGAATCTTACAACTTCCGATCAAAGAATTCTAAAGACTCTAAAATAATGATTTAAAAGAAACACAAGGTAACAGAACGTTTGATATTGGCAAGGGTGTAGCCAGGGGCCAAGGATTTCAGTTTTTAAGAAGTGACCTTTCCCAAAATTGTTTGCAAAAGATGGCTTCCGTATTTTCATGTGAGATAGAGCTCTTTAAATACAGATTTTCCAGAAAAAATGGACAGAGCTTCGCCGTCTGACAGCCCCATTTAGTAACTGTCTGTATAAACTAGTCGTATAGTGTTACTTTTTTAAAAAGTACATGGAAGTATCAAGGCCTAAACTTTAAGCTGGAAAATCAAAACAAAACCGCTAAACAATCATTTTTGTTGGTTTATCCCTTTGCACGGTTGCAGTTAAGTAGTTAACTAAATTACCTCAGAAGATAATTTAGCAATACAGCAGTTAAATGGTTAAATAAAATCTTAATGTGAGTGAACTATCCGAAAGTCGGGAGAAAAACGATGCAGAAACAGTTTAAACAGGCTTTAATAAATTGAAAATCTTTCAAAATCTATGTTCTTTATTCACTCTGAAAAGATCTGCCCGCTTTCCTTAACTTATTTTCTCTATTTACTTATTTGATTTCCTTAACTAACCGACGAAAATCGGGAGATTTGCTAGCAAACCGGGAGTTCTGCAGAAAACGCGAGAGTTGGCATCTCTGATTTACACCATCATTACCACACACATAATTATAGTGCCCAACAGATGTTTCCAAATGAAGGAATTTGAACCTGCCCAAAAATGGTTCCAGCTGCCTAAAGGCGTTTTTTCAGAATTATTTGCCGCACATATCTATTGCTCCAGGACTCTTTTTTCCTTGGGAGTCAAGTATACTTTTCTTGTCATACCTTCCAGCTGGAACTTGCCTTGCACGTTTTCCACTCTCAGAAATAACCTATAGTTTATGCCACAGAAAACCAACCAACAATATTTAGTAACAAATCATTACACAGGGGTCGTTTTTTTCTGTCCGTGTGATACCTTGACATGGGTTTTTTTATGAGAAATATTACATGCGTTCAAGTTTTGAAAATGACTCAAACATTGAGAAATTACAAAATTTTAAAAATGGGTATAAGTATTATTGCAAGTAAAATCCTTAGAAATGGGGATAGCTTTTTTGCTCAAAAAAAAATTGAAGGACGTTTTTTCTGGAAATATTATTTTATGTTGCGTATATTTTAACGTACTTACAAGACTCTCGCTCCGTTTAGCCCCCCCCCCAAAGAAAAAGGGGGGGGGGGGGAACCCCTCCTCTAAAAAAACAAAAACAACAAAAAATAAAAAAAAAAAAACTCGCCCCCCTCAACGAAAAAAAACCCCCCCCAAAACAAAAAAAAAAAAAAAAATAAAACAAAAAAAAACCCCCCCCCCAAAACGACATCTAAAAAAAAATGCCAGAAATCGATGATGGAGTTAATGAGTAATTAGGTTTTATGGAGGGGCTATGTTCTCCAGAGAGGGATTTTATGAAGTTCATGTTAATTGTTGGCACCCATTATAAATGTATTCTACAGGGTCTGACTATTCACAAAAACGATGGTTTTGGGGCCCAAAAATTTTTCGGTTGACCTTTAGTAACCTTGACACAAGGTCAAAGCCAAAATGGTCATACATCGTCCAAAGTATATCGACCTTGGTATCAAAAATGTTGGCAAATTTCACAAGAAATATGGATATGATAATTTTATGTGTACTTGAGCTTGTTTTTGGTTATTGTCAAATAGATAATTAGAGACAATTAAATGCATAAATTTGCCTTATTCAGACCCCAATTGGGTGAGTCCTGTCACAAGAAGAGTTAGGCCTCATGTTTTGCACAATGTATATAGTGAACTCTTACACAACACCATTATACCTTGATATTAATGCCCATTGCGAATAAAACCAAGTTGTTCTGAAAAGTGTACAAGAGAAAAGGTTGATGTAGTAGTCTATATCCCTCGTCTTCCAGCCTGTTTTTGGTAACATGGTTACCAGGAGGGGGGGGTGAGAATTCGTTATAAAGCACCCGATGCTTATGATTGATACCAGTGGTAGTTATGGTCCTCCTCTTTCCATTGATACCAAAATAAGTACCAAACATAACTAGTATGGCTCACAATGACGTCATAAAGTCATATGTGCAGGCATTTTCATAGAAAATTGGCGACGAAAATCCATTTTGCGCTAAAATCGTAGGACTATCGGATTTTCATGCGGTTTTAGCTCTAAATTGATGTCAATTGGACTAGTTTAATAAACGTAGGAGTTTTAGACCATACTGTTGCACAATATTTCAAAAACTGTTACCATAAAATATCTGTAGGTTGCAACCCCCCACCCTTCGACGTTGTAGGGATACCCTAACCCAGGGAAGGTGCTACGACCTTCACATTTTTCGCTAAAATGACCATATAAAGGATGAGAGAATGATTACCCATAAGCTTTTACAAAAGCTTTTGGCATTTTAGGGCAACGGAGCAAAGTTCATTGGGATGTGGTAACCACCCCACCCCCTGCTAAGACGAGGGTAAAACCAATTCGATGGAATGATGAATTGTTGTTATTAACCGTTGAATGTGAAACAACCACGATTCGAACTACAGAGACAAAAGTTAGGTTACTAGTTCTCTTTCAGTCTCAGCCCATGTGTGATTTTCAATTCGTTCCATCCAGGGCCCGGGGGATGGCCACTGTCATTGATAGGGGATCTCATGTTGGACCAAGAAGCAGGAAGAAGAAAACACGTAAAAAGGGTATAATTTTCAGATTGTGCACGATATATACGTAAATTTTGTAGCAAAACCACTGAAATCTTGAAAAAAAGGGTGTATTTCACACTTGAACCGGACTTTGAACTTTACATTAGTGTACGATTTGGAAATTTCGAAGTTTTTATCTATTCGGTCATTTTTGTGTAAATGCGATATTCAGTATGAGCCTACAAAAGACACAAATTTCTACTTGATTAGGGTCAAAGATTGCCAATACTTATAATTAAAGGTAGGATATTTACACTTACAATATGTTTAGGGGGTGCATTTTAGACCAATCAAAACTACTGTCTGTAATTGTTTACGGATACTTTTTTAAAACTACTTGTTTAGGGGTGAGGGGGGTCTTTGAAAATGTGGCTTTTTGGTTTAAATGCGGACTCACCCCCCCCACCCCTTAAAAAATGGCCATTTTGGACCATCTCATCAATTATAAAAGTGGACTTTCTTGTCAAACTTATCTACAATTTGGACCCATTTTGATGGACAAAATCAACAAATAGGTGGACCTTTTGCCCCTTGTTTGTGGGATGTGTGTAGTGTGTTGTGTGTGTGTGTGTGGGGGGGGGGGGGGTACGACGGTGACGGCTGCTGATCTCAGGGATATTCCCATGTGCATTCCCTGCAGTACCCACGCTCTATGAACAAAACTCATAAGCTTAGGGTTATGATTTGAATAGGTTCTGAAACAATTAGACCATTACTTACGTGCTATTGGCCATGATTAATTGCACACACTCAATACACTAAGCCCAGGGAAATGGAAATAATGATCAGATGTCAATGAAAAACAGGTTCATCAGAGAAAGAAGCTAAATTTAGAAACAGGGTTTTTTAAAACACTTAAAGATTTGTGAAGGTATTGGTTGAACAGAATATAACATCATATCAATCTATGGACTAAGCGACAGGAGACAATGTTTCCATGTCTGGCCCATTTGTATGGAAAAAATCGCAATTTGTAAAGTCTATGGGCCTTTTTGGCAAAAAAAATGGTGTGTGTCGCATGGGGGCAATGTGGGCAGTGGATCAGCGTTCGCCTCAAAGCAAAGGTTGTGGGGTTCGAGCCCCCGTGTCGCCAATGTGTTGTGCACTGGGCAATGGCACTTTACCTCGCTTGCCTCTATCCACCCAGGAGTATAAAGGGTTACCAGCATTATGCTGGGAATGCAAATACAGACTCCCACCACCGCCACATTTATGAGGAGCCTGGCCCAATCGCTTTGACAGAGAGATGGGCACTCTCCTCCGCCTTCGGGCGCACCATTTGCATTTGCATGGGGGCACACCCTCACCCAAACCAAACCTGCAGCTCCCCCCCCCCCGGGTACAGGGTGACTAACTTTATCTTGCTTTAGAACGACACTATCCGGATCATCTGGATGGGATCAAATAAGAAAACATCATACATGTGACTGAGACTAAGATAATATTATACATACTTTTGGTCTCTGAAGTGCGAATCGTGGTTATTTCCCCGTTAACGACATTCTTACATGGATTTGTATAAGACTACATCGATCATTGTCTCTTGGCACATTTTGTACCAAACACATTGCTTTACTCTTACTTACCCAAGGGTATTAGGGTATAGCAGAAATAATGGGGATTGTTTTGGGTTCACTTCTACATGTAAGCAGAGTAGAGTGTTTCAGATGAACTACATTGTTGCAAGACTTGAGGCTAACTCTTGCTTTGGACAGGACTGGGCGCCCTGCATAAGGCAATTTTATGCATATTATTGTCTCTAATTAGTGATTTGCATATTACAAGAAAACGAAAGGGTCAATAACAAAATACATATCATATCCACTATTCCGTTGTGAAATTTTGCCACATTTTGGGTACCAAGGTCCAATACCAACTTTGGACGATGTATGAACAATTTGACCTCTGACATTGTGTCAACGGGACAATAAAAGGTCAATGAAAAAATGGCAACATCGACTTTCTGAATAGTCAGAACCAGTAGTTAGTGTTTAGTGGGTTTTGCCAACAATTAACATGAACTTCACCAAAGTTTACATAGCCCCCTCCACTATTTGGGTGCTCCAGGACACACCCCCCACCCATGCAGGTCTAGGGGAAAAAAAATAAACTTAAACCACCGGAACCACAAGGACTTATTTGTACGTATTTACAATAAATTTTAAGATAAAAAAAATCACCTATTTCTTCTAAGATGTAATTAATTTGGTTCCTGGATTTGGACAAATAAACTAAAATTAGTTTCATTGTGCAAGGGCGGTTACGAAATGGCATTTTTGACAAAAATAAAATGTCATTTTCCGCCCATTTAAAAATTTGAAAGATCTTTTTTTTTCGATTTAATTGCACGTAGTATTGGTGTCTTAGGCAAAAAAAGAAAGAAAAAGAAAAAAAAAAAGTTTGTTCCGGTAGGCCGCTTCGCTTTTGATTTTGGACCATTTTACGCCGTTTTTTTAAAAATTAGATTTACTGAGAAAATTTGCACTTTTAGACTTAAGTGCCTCAGAGATCTCAGAGATAGAAACTTTCATTAAAAAAATTGTAAATGATCCCATCGATAATCTTTATAAACTAATAACTTGACAGTAAAATATGATTTGACAACTGTTTGACTCTTTCCCTTCTTTGACTAGTTCTTCCTCATTTTCTCAGCATTCGAGTTGCCGAGGTTTAATGGGTTGACATAGGTTAGGTAGGTTAGGTAGGGTAGACGGTACCGAGCCTGAGAAGATCGTGACTCCGACACTAACATCAAACATAGCAGCGGATGGACATACTCAAATGGTTGGTGGTTGGTGGATCAGGTATTCCCCAAATCTGCGGTGTGGGTGCAACATAGGTTCAATGTTGAAACTTTCTCCTTTTTATCCTTGTAGGCATTTGTTATAAAATCATGAAATGCAGGTGAGGTAACCCTAACAACCTCTAATGCCAACACGCTTGCTGCCAGCGCGTCAGTATATGGCAGACAGAAACCCCTCATGACATATTAGGAGTACAAGAATAAAGAAGGCCGTAGAACCCAAGGCCAAATGGGGCATCTAGATGGTTGAAATCGCCAGTCGAATAGCTGGAGGCTAGACCTCAGAATGAAGTTCTTGCAAGTCAAAGCCACATAGGAGGCTACAAAGGCGGGGAAACAGAGTGGAAGCGACCAGAATGGAGATCGTAGAAGATTTGGACAAGAGTTTATTTATTTGTACATACAACACAAGAACAATCAGATCAGAAGAATTTACAACATTTGTTGGATGAGCTTGAAGAATTTGAAGAATCAAGGGGATGGATATTATTGGTGTGTGGACAGAAAACAAGAGAGGAGGGGAAGGTTGGAAGAGATTGAAGGGAGAGCTTGGCTTAATAAACGAGGAGCAACAGAAGATGACAAAAAGCAACGAGCGAATTGGTTTACTGATAAATTCAAAAATCAAAGACTACGTTATAGAGGTAAAGAGTTACTCAAACCGGAGTAATCCTTTAAGACTTCAGTTAGCTTGAAAGGAAGAGAATATGCATCATCAGGTGTATGCACAAATAGTGACCATGATGATGATGAAGTGGAGCAGTTCTATGAAGAATCACATAAGCACTGGGAGAGCACAATCAAATTATACTATAGGTTATGGGAGACTTTAATGCTAAAGTCGGTAAAAACAACAACAAGGAGGTGAAGAAAATATCTGGGAAAAATTTGGAGGTGGAGAAAGGAATAGAAGGGGTGAGACCATTATAGAATTTGTGCCCATCATAGTCTTGTGATAACGAATACCTGCTCTTAGAAAAATGGAAATAGATATGGACGTGGAAAAGGTCCAAATGCATACAAAAAACCAAATCGACTTTATACTCAGTAGCCAGAGAGGGAGGAATTGTGAAAACTGTGAAGCAGTACTAGAGTAGATATTGCTAGTGACCACAGCCAGAATGGTGAAGCCGGCATTCACATCAGCAGAACAGAAGTGTCTAGACGTAAATTAATCAAAAATCGGAGAAAGAAGGAGACGAAAAGAAAGTAACTTGCCACATTTAAAAGAAAGGAAGGGAGAATTTCAAATACAATTGCAAAACAGATTTCTATCCTGGAAGATTGAATATCAACCAGATGAGAGATGCCAGGCTGGTAACAAAATCATCCTGGAGAGCAGCAACGGTAGCACACCTCCCAGTAACCACCAACCAGAGACAAAGGAGGATATTGAAATTGCCAATTGAACCCAAAAAGAAGCAACTAAGGTGGACAGAGACAATTCGTAACAGAGGAAAATGGAGTATGCAAACTTGTAAACAACAGAAAAGAAACGATGGACAGAGAATAGAAAGAGAAAGGAGAACCAGATTCAACACTTACTGGAAACGGGAAAAGGTCCCAAAGAAACCAGTAAGTCAAGTCGATGAAGAAGACCAGAATTCAAAAGCTACGCAAAAAACGACAGAGCACAATTCAATAGGAGAAAGAAGAAAAAAAAAATCCTCAAAATATGTCTGACTTCTACCAAGAAAACTATTGATTCACAATAGAGAACAAGAGCAGAAGGAAAAAATAACATCCATCAGACAAACTAGAATTACCAGACATCACATCCGTGAAGTAGAAGTAGCAATCAAGGATATGAAGAAAAAACAAAGCACCAGGACTGGAAGATGAGATATCAAAAGGATTCTAGAGGAGGAGGAAGATGTGTAATAGTGAGCTAGGTAAAAATTGTTTAATCAAATGATTTCTAAAAAATGTATCACAAAATCTTGAGAATGGAAAGAAGCAAAATCATCTTCTCCACAAGAAGGAGACAAAGCAGATATCAAGAACTACCGCCCAATAAGTCTTCTCTCACATCTGTACAAAATATTCACAAAAGTTCCTTCAGAAGAGGCAAGAAAAGAATTGGAGAAACATCAACCAACGGAGCAGATGGTTTCAGAGAAGGGTTCTCAAACCCTGGATCACTACTTGCAAATAATCAACTCATCGAAAGTCAAATGACTATCAGCTAGACGTATGTATTGGATTTTATTATGGAAACATTCGATTTCATAGAACATCCGGATCTCTTCCAAGCACTGAGAGAAATAGGCATACGAAGGGTTTTATGTTTGCCTTTAAATATATACACAGATGACAAACCATCTTCGTTTATCCATCTGGACAGTGCGTTTTCTGAAATTGTAACGAGATAACCAGGGGAGGTAGACAAGAGGAGATACTTTGTCACCCAGGTGTTCAAGCCGCTATGGAGACATCTTCAACAAAAAATAACCTTGGACGAGGAGGGTATTAACATCAATGGAGAAAAACTATCAGACCTCCGATTTGCAGATGACGTTGCCCTTACTACCTCAACAGGGAAGGACATGAGAAACACAGACTAAGACTTGACTAAAGAAAGCAGAGGTGGACTCTAAAAAGCATAAGGAAGGAAAAACAAAATACATGGCAAACTTGCAAAACAGATGAAAAGATCATCATTGAGATCAAGAATTTGAAAGAGTGAGGAGTATAAATACCTAGGCCAAACACTGAAGTTAAAGGAACTGTTCGAAGGAAGAAATATTGAAAAGGGGATAAAAGCTGGATGGAGCTGCTTTGAAGATATAAAGAAATCTTATGTAACAAAATACTGTCCTATGTCATCAGAAGGAAAGTATATCAATGTTTGTCCTTCCAACAATGACGTATGGGTCCGAAACATGGTCATTAACTAAAATACCTAGCAAAACAAACTACAATTCGCCCAGAGAGCATGGCACGGAAAATGTTGACATCCACTGCGAGGACAAGTAAGGTGCTCAACCATGAGAGAGCAGACTGGTGTTGCAGACATTTTGAGAAGAGTCAAACAATCAAAATGGAGAGGGCTTAGAACAGTTGGCCAGAAGAAATTGATAACAGATGGACAAAGAGATTGTTAGAAGGCAACCCAAGAATGGGAAAAAGAAGGAGAGGCAGACAGAAAAGGAGGTGTAGAGATGAGACATAAAATCATATATTGGCGTAACATGGGCGAGAGTAGCGAAGATAGAAACGTGTGTGTGATCATGAAGATGGGGCTCCTCCAACAGAGGATGGACAAAGCCTAGATAGATAGACTTGTCATTTGATTGATGAGCTATTCTGAGGGAAAATCCTTTAAAAAATAAAAAGCGCATTTTAGATTTTGCGACATCTGGAAAAAAAACTGATTTTGTTGGCCTTATGGACCCTTCATAATTGTGTAAGTTAAAAAAAATATCTGCCCTATCTAACCTTGGGGATCAATGCACTTATAACATAGAAAAAAGAATAAAAACAGAAGAGATCTAAAAAAATGGGCGACCGTTATGTAGATGCCATAGCTTAAAGCCCATCGCTGATAACAAAATATCAACGGGGTTAGCGAACACTTAAGCCTAAACTGCTTTTTTTATGTGCTTCGTATAACCGAAAAAAGTTTCACATTTCTATATCACTTATAAACAGCAATTGACTACTAGCTATTGTTTTGGTTTAAAATAATATTTTCATTAAAATAGGTTAATTTTATCATTTGAGTAATTATAATGATTATTCTTTACATTTATAAAGGTGTCAAAAAATATGCCAAAAAATAATTAGATCATTGGCGTACTTAATGATAGATTGTCATAATACTTTTTGCAACGGCTCATAAAATAATTATGTCATGTTAATTATTAAACTTATGAACTTAAACTTTCCTATACTTTTCTTGCGCAAAAAAATTATTGTTTCTAATTGACACGTTCTGCAACTAAATTAGATCTTTTTTGTACTAATGCGGTCAGCGTTTGACCTTTGAAATTATAAGCAGTCCAAAACCAAATAAATCCCTTTTGAGTTTTGGAAAGTATAAAGCGAATGTAGGCCAATGTACGTAGATTTGTTTGACGCGCAGCAGTATCATGTTGCAGATTTTTGTTTGATTGGGGGGAAATATGTAGCTGGTGTCACCCTCCCAGCGTCTAGCGTACCTATTTGTCCTATCACTTTCCTTGTATGATATTATAGGTGAGTATAACTATAAATGTATTTCTAATAATACAGAAAGGTAGAAGCGTCCAAAAGAGTTTGAATTGTCCGAGGTCGCATCGTCTTTTTTGAAAAAAAATCTTGTGGACGAAATTGGCTTAGGCCGAATTGCATTTGGGTCGAATCGTTTGGTTGGGTACTTGTTATGAAAACAAGGCTCGTGATTGATGAAGCCGATGAGTGACTTTTTTTATTGCATATGGACATCATCAATTTACGGCGTGCTTTAACGAGGTTTACTCAGAGATTTTGTACAGTTTCTCTTTAATGTGCAACTTTTGAAATTGTCATACCCGATGATACTTTTTTTTATTTTTTAATTATTATTGGTGTCAACAAATCGTAGTTCCTCGTGATTTGCACCTAAACAACGTCTTGTTCGTGCTTGTGTTATGGTCCAATAGATCCCTATAGTTTCCAACACACGAATGTCATTCTTGAATAAATAGGGGTGCGATTTTGTTTACGTTTGAAGAAATCGATGAGAGTGGCTTAACTTTTTATACTTAAAAACACCAACAAAAACAAAAAATAAATCAAAAAAAATACCGAAAAATACTTATTAAAGGGATTAGCCAGAGATTAATGAGCACGAGAATCGAAAAAAATTGTCGAAATGCATTTTTAACGTATAAATCAGGGATAAGTGGTACAATCCATTATAACTGCTTTTAATGTTGAAACAACAACCACAAAAATAGTTAAAAATGAGTATTTGGAGGAAAGGAAATTGGTCACCCCCCCCCTACAGTCTCCCGCAAATTAGACAGACAGCCCACGGCATCTCAAAATCTGCCAATAAACGCTGATGTGGTTTTTACACCAGTAACCAAAATCAACAACATCAATAATGTTTGGTGTGGGGGTCAAAAACTGTGTGATCATGGTGCACAAATATCATGATGACAATCTTGAATCTCACGGAAAGGCTTTTTGATCGAATTCGAATTTTGTATGCACGTATAGAAATTAACAGAATCAGATATAAAAAGTTAATGCCTTGTCTTTAGAAAGGATTTCAAGCCAACCACTGCAGGTTATGTTCGCATATTATGCTAGTAACAAAAAATTAAAAAAT
>JAMKCH010020722.1:0-32906 GCA_023653785.1 Ophioderma brevispina | reverse complement strand
ACAAGCCCGTGAACACGGACGTCAGGCAGACAGCATGACAGACAGACAGACAGACAGACAGACAGACAGACAGACAGACAGACGGACAGACAGACAGACAGACAGAAAAGTGATTACTAAGTCTCTTCCGAACAAAGTTCAGGCGAGACAAAAAGTTATTACACTTATTAACACTTTAGGAATATCATCCCCACAAGGAATCTTAGATTCCAGTTTCAACATACCTGTGCTAATCTTTGCCTGAGTTGTCCAGGTTGTTTCTTAGCAAATAATTTGATAACTTCTGGTGTCTTGAATGCTTGACTTATTGCTGCTTGGATGGCCTGTATATAAACATATAAAGTTATCAAATCAAATAATGCCGACATATGGTAGTAAACTTAAGAACAAACCAAAACAAAACACTAATTAAGTCCAATTTAAAGGGAACTAGAATTTCGCGGTTCTCGTCTTTCGCGCTCGCTATATTAAAAGAATATAAGCTGTGGGCCGCCCCATGACCTTTGACCCTGGCACGTGACCTTTGATCTCATCAACATATGAGGGATCGCATGGTGCACCTATGACAAAAGTTTGGTTCCAATTGAACTTCAAGTTTTTCAATTTAGATCAATTTTACATTTTTAGCCCATTTTTCAACTTGACCTCACATGACCTTTGACCTTTCAACATGACCTTTGACCTCATCAACATATGAGAGATCCCATTGTGCACCTATGACAGAAGTTTGGTTCCAATTGAAGTTAAACTTTTCAATTGAGGTCAATTTAAAAAAAAAACTTAACAATTTTTGACACACACATACACACGCACAACGGATTGCTAAGTGGTCCTGCCAGCTATAGCTGGCGGCCCACAAAAATGAAAAAAGAGGGAATTAGAAGAAGTTGGAAAATTTGCACAAAAGTATACCCAAAATCATTCCATTGCACAAGCATGATGCCCTGCACTAATGCAGATCACAAAATGCTACCCCACTGAGCCTTAAAGGTCCATGGACATGCTTTAAACATACTTATAATACCACCAAAAAATGGTTTCATTCATAGTATGTATTGTATCAATGTAAAATCTGCATGAAGCAGTAATTGAGAAACCGTATATTTGATAAAAATTGGGCATAATATCATGTGTTTTGGACAAGCTTTCAAAGGAAATTCCAAAATGAAAGTGATTATCGTGCTGGCAAGAGTGACCCAGAAGTGACGTCCGAGTAACAAATACGCGATACCGGTACGTGTCATGATCGTCATCGTGGAACGGACGTGCGCGTGGCAGAGTTTTCTTTCATATGTACACAGTTGACTTCTCGCGATATATGCGTCGTACGTGTTGTATCATATGGCATAATTTTTCTTGATTTGATGCCTTAAAATTACGATAATAATTCGCTGTATTGTCGACGGCCACACCAGCAGTGACCGTACCGACAAGGAGAATCAGAACAGAATAGCTTTATTCAAGTTCCCAGACAAAGAAACCGACAAGGAGAGATATCTGGAGTGTGCGGTGCGGTTAGCCCACATGTGAGCTTTGTTTACAACTTGTTACTCTGACGTCATTAACGGGGTCAAATCCAACTCCAGCATCTTGAAACGCGTTTGCGAAAACAGGAGAAGGCCCTGTCAGTTTGGGTATATTTATCCTTGAAATTTAACACTTTCCCGATGTTCACTTTTAAAAATCTGTGTTGCGATATCATCAGGATACTGTTGAGGTACGAAAATGTAAGAAATTAAGAAAAAAAAAAAAAAAAAAAAAATATCAATGTAAAATCTGCATGAAGCAGTAATTGAGAAACCGTATATTTGATAAAAATTGGGCATAATATCATGTGTTTTGGACAAGCTTTCAAAGGAAATTCCAAAATGAAAGTGATTATCGCGCTAGCAAGCGTGACCCAGAAGTGACGTCCGAGTAACAAATACGCGATACCAGTACGTGTCATGATCGTCATCGTGGAACGGACGTGCACACCAGCAGTGACCGTACCGACAAGGAGAATCAGAACAGAATAGCTTTATTCAAGTTCCCAGACAAAGAAACCGACAAGGAGAGATATCTGGAGTGTGCGGTGCGGTTAGCCCACGTGTGAGCTTTGTTTACAACTTGTTACTCTGATGTCATTAACGGGGTCAAATCCAACTCCAGCATTTTGAAACGCGTTTGCGAAAACAGGAGAAGGCCTTGTCAGTTTGGGTATTTATCCTTGAAATTTAACACTTTCCCGATGTTCACTTTTAAAAATCTGTGTTGCGATATCATCAGGATACTGTTGAGGTACGAAAATGTAAGAAATTAAGAAATGTCTACTCAGCCGTGTCCAAGGACCTTTAACACCACGTGTCTTATAGATCTAGTGACAAATTGACCACAATTGTTTTTATACAGATAGACAGGCAGAAAGATAAAAAAACAGTGATTATAGGTGTCTTGCAGAATACATTTCAGGTGAGACATAATGAGAAAGATCTGTATTTCTTTCAAGGGAAGAATATAAACCATGTTTTGTAATCACAACTGTGGAACAAATGTGCAAACACCTCACTGTATCATTAAGAATTCTTTCTTCTTTTGCATGTGTTCCTTTGAGGCAATTTGAGGGGAGAAAATTCAGATGTACACACATTGCATAAATTCAGTGGCCAGGTATTCACACCTACAGTTATTTATATGTTCATAACGCACACTTCTGTTTTAGGATAATTGGCACTCAATAATGCACAAACATTACCGTTGGACCTTTCACACCAGTGTCTTATTTATATATCTATTGTACAATTGGACCACAATTGTTTTTTATACAGAATACAGCAAAAGATAACAAACAGTATTATAGGGTGTCTTGCAGAATACATTCAAGGTTAGACATAATGGAAAATCTGTATTTCTTTCAAGGGCAGCAAAAAGAAACATGTTTTTAATCAAAAAACTCTGTGGGAAAAATGTGCAAACCCACTGTATCTTAAGAAAATTCTTCTTTTGCATTGGGTTCTTTTGAGCATTTTGAGGGATAATCTCAGAGTACAACCACTGCATAAATTCAGTGCCAAGGTAATTCACACCTACAGTTATTTATATGTTGCATAACAGCACTTCTGTTTGAGGATAATGGCACTCAATAATGTCCAAACATTACAGTTGGAACTTTTTTCTTACCGTGTTGGGACACTCATAATTTTGTAAATTTCTTTTGGCACGCATATTTTACAATTTTTTTTGCAGGTTTGTTTGCAAGTTTGCAAGATTTGTTTGAAAATTTGCAGATGGATTGAAGGTCCCCGCCAAAAATGGGATTTCTGGAACTGCATTGGCCCCAAGGTTATATTGCTTTTTGTGGCAAAAAATTATGATATAAGTTGTCACTGGAGCTAAATTTTGAAGCTAATGTTGGGGCATTAGCTTTAGTAGAAACATGAGAGCAAAGCCTCTGGAACTGAGATGGGTTCCCTGGAACTAAAAAAGAACCCTAAAAAGGAGCTCTTTTGAGCAACACATACCCATACTACTCTTCAACGCCAAGTCATTTTGCTTGTGAGGAATTGACATTCTAATTCTTTTCCCAATATATGATATATTTTAACATTTAGAATGTGTTAGGAAACTAACATATTTTATATGGGGTAAGAGAGTCAGTAAGGAGGAAACTCCAGAAAAACATTTAGAACATTAAGAATAGTGGAGAACTTGCTAGAATAAGTGTGGAGAAGTCTCTATTGATAGGGATGATGTAATCCATAAGAATTCCCATTTACTAGTACTACAGTACATAGATGTGTAGGACACTGTTACAGTTCCAAGTTTAATTATAGGAATGATATAATATTTAGTGGTCTCTTGAGGATTCAAGAAGCTTCCAAGGGAAAAGTATTATAAGCTGTGATTTTAGAGTGATCAGGGTCTTTCAGGCCCATGCGATTGCACCTCCCAAATGCCACAAAATGGGCAAAAGGTCCTCTTTTTGCTTAATTTTATGATAAAAAGGTCCAAAATATAGAGAAATTTTGACCAGAAAGTCCACTTTTAGGTGATGAGATGTTTTGAAAGTCCATAAAAGGACTATTTTAGGGGTAATTTTGTCCACTTTTATAAAAAAGTTCCACTTTTTCTAAGTCCTGCATACCCCCAAAAAATCCTGCGTACAGACCTGAGGTCTTTGCTTGAAGTTAGCTTGAATAGAAAAGTACATTCTAGGAGTTTGCATTGACCAAGGAGATAGCCTGATATTTCTTTATAAATCTGCACTTGAGAATAATGTAACTTGGAGTTGTCAAGTGTGTGATTATTTTAATGTAGGGCCGTCTATTCATCCGGGTCACTTGCAGGAGCTTAGCCTTTATCATTGCAGTATCACTCCGCGACACACAACACAACACTGCGCGTACTTTCTAATAACTCTGGATCTCAGTTCATCGCAGCTCTGGTTCCTCGGAGGTGATAAAAAACGTATCACTTCTATGATTCGAGGCCGTTTGGCATCCTTTATGACCATTTCTTTGGATTGTTTCTAGCATGCAAGTGAAATGAATAGGCATTCTAAAATTTGCATGTTATTTCCTAACTAGTGGCAACCATTCCAGTCTCCTGCTAACACTTCAGGTAAAAATTCAGCGCATTTTATGCCAGTTTACACGGCGGCCTGTGGGAATCATCACCACAAAATGGCCGCCCTATAACTTCCCTGTACCCTCAAAATGGCCGACTTGTGACGTCAGCATAGACAGCCCTATAGGAATTCATGACACTGCTAAGACAAACTACTTACCAATTGCATTCCATTGAGTTCATCTACAAGTGTCATGTTACCCTTCATCATCTTATTCAGTGATTCCTTGAAGTCTTTTAATTGTTCTAATGTCTCCTGCTTTGTCTCCTCGTACTCATCGTCATCTAAATCCTCCCTGAAAACCAAGAAAAATGTGCAGATATTACAAGGAGAGTTCACCATTTGAGTAATCCCCGATTCCCTGTCAAATGGCCACAATTTCAAATTTCAATAATAATTTCAAATTTATTTCTTTAATCAGCATAACATATCGTACATGACAGAAATGTAAAATACAGTATATTATATGACAATCCATAATACAAGAAGTATCATTTGTAAACTGTACTAAGATGAACAGGTGCGGGATATGATATGCTAGGACCAGTAATGGGCAACCCGATAGGGCTTATAGTTATTGCTGGCCCTGTAATCCATAAAGTAAAGTATACTCAATATTACAATAATTACAATATAACAAAAATGACTCAAGTAAGGGATGATATAAAATATTACATAGGTCAATATACATAACAAAAAACAAACAATAGATCTAATCTAAACAAACACTTAACAGGAATACAGAATACGGGAAATGGACAAGAAAGACAGACTTCTCAACATTACTTGCTGAGGTATGTAATATTGCATAATGAGGAAGCAGAGGTAGAAGAGGTAGAGGTGAGGAAAAAAAATAAGGAGTAGAGAAAGTAATGAGATAAGAATAAAGTGCGGGAGAAATAAGTACTTGGGGAGTATTTTATTACGAATTATACTGGTTGATGAAATGTTTTTTCAGTTGAGCTTTAAAAGTATTTTTGTTTGTAATTGAAGTGATAGATACTGGGAGATCATTCCAAAGTTTTGCGCCGTGGTACTGAATAAAGTGCTTTTCAGAGGTAGATTTTGGGAGGGGAAGATGAAGCTTGTCGGCTTGTCTGGTGTTATAGCTATGGATTTGTCTGTTTGTGGTAAAGTAATTGCTGAAGTAAAATGATTGTTGTGATAGTCAAACATGAAGAGCGCTGTTTGAAGTTGGTTGAGGTGCTCTAATTTAAGTGTTTTCAGTGAGTGAAATAATGGCAAAGTGTGAGTTCTGGGGGGCGAGTTGGTGATAGTGTGAATGGCCCATTTCTGTGTGCTGTTTAGTTTGGTGAGCCGTGAATGGTAGTTGGAGGCCCAAATGATGTTACAGTAGCTAAGGTATGAGAGAACTAGTGTGTTGTAAAGTGATTTTAAGGTGTAGTCTGGAAGGTGGTGTTTAACTCTGTAGATTGTACCAATTGCGTGAGACGCTTTGGTAGTGACAACGGAACTTATGTGATTTTTTTTAGCCAATCATCGACATGGCAAGAATGGCAGTAGGACTGGAGACGCCTTAAGGTCACATACTTGGAAGCTTCATTTCAACTGGTTATTGAAATAAATTTTCAATTTTGACACTTCATGATGTGTATCTCACTAATTCCTAGTGTTTTGGAGTGTCGTGCTGCGTGGACAGCTTCAGGGGATAGTGAGTAGAGGTAACCTCGCAAGGATCTTTGCTGACAAATTCCTGTGTTTGAATATCACATGCGAAAGGCCACACTTACGGTATGTTGACTTCCGGTGCTACACTCCGATATATGAGAAGCAGGAGAATGATTGGGGGATGATGTCAGAGTTTCGGCCATCGAGTGGACACAACTTGGAGGAAGTAAAATGAGTGGGTACTTAATTTTTCACCTGAGTTTAAAACCCCTTGGGATGGTATTCTGAAAGAGAGACTAACTTAGACCTGGGTTTAAACCAGGTTAGTCACTACATGAGTGGACCTTTTTTTTCCTTTCAAAATACTGTGAAAAGTTTTGGCCCATCCATGAGGAATTTTCTCACCTGTTACAGCATATTTTTGAGTATGTGGGGGAAGGAAAAAAGGTCCACTCTTGTGGGGACTAACCCTCGTTTAAACCCAGGTCTAAAGTTTAGTCTCCCTTTCAGAATACCAGCCTTGAGTTTGTGACCGCCTGTAATGAACATGGCTTAACTCATCACAGTACACTTTCTACTGACCTTGCCTCTTCTAAGTCAGCCAATTGTGCCATCAACCTGTCCAGTTGTTCCTCCATGTGCGGCTTCAGTTTACTGGTCTCACTCTGCCCTCTGAGCCAATGTGGTGACTTGTTATGGACTAATGAGGGAGAGGGGAACACTTTAGAAGTCAAATATATATGATGAAAAAGAAAAATTGAAAAGTTTATTTTTCTTTTAAAATTCAGAAATAATGGGCAAGGTGCAGCCGAGACCATAATTTACAAGTTTTTTCCAGTTAAAGAATACATTATGAAAATGAGCCCATAAATGATATCCTTTATTTCTATTCAATAACCCACAGTTGCTTGATTCCATGAAAGACGTGTTTATTTTTAGAAAAATTTTAATCAGTGGCGACACAATTTTGACAACCGATAAGTAGGGACATGTGGTGCAAGAGCTATTACCTCTGAAAAATTTTTAAAAATCCATTGTGGGAATATTGCCCATATATGCCTCCAAGTCATGATTTGTAGTTATAGCGCCCTCTATATCCCTTCTCCATAGAAAGAGGTTAAACTAAATTTTGTAAGAAAAACTTATTTGCCCGCAATGAATTGTCGCCAAATTTACATGGGATGAAGATAGTGGAATAAATAATCCCAATCCATTGTCAAAACTGTATCCCATTTTATTTTTGTTTTGTATATGCTTGTTTTATGTAAATAAATGAGACCTTTCAACAGTGTGTACCCAATCAGCTAAAAACGAAATGCATCATCCCCATTAATTGCAGAAAATGGACCGTACCCCTGACCAATCAGAATGCTGATGCTTGCCTGTCAGACATTAACAGTTTTTTTTTCCAGGAAATATTTATACAGGGAAATGGCCAGGGCAGGATTTAAATGCACAAAATGCCGCATGTCCTGCTGGACATTTAAAGTGACAAACGATTTCTATTACTGCCGGCCTGCCCATTTCCCCCCAGGAATTGGGAGTAGTTTAAGGTTTTTAATAAGACACATCCTGGCTGCTTCACATTGACCACTATCAGAGTGTGTTCAACTTTTTTTTGGTATGTGGGTCCAATTTCACGAAGGTGGACCTCTGTGTCCCCTGTTACATTGTTTAACCTCTTTGGTACTCAAATGTTAGCTTAACCCTAACCCGGACGCGGGTCGTTTTTGCCGGCCTGACGGCCCATGCAACGAGGGCAATCCTATTTTTAATTTTTAACGGCCCAGATGCAACGAGAGCCAAAGTTTGTGTTTCATTGCATCTCGGCCGTTTTTCCCGTCACAGGAATTAGTAGCGTAAGTCAATAACAGGCCCCGATGCAACGAACAACAATCGCGTCATTTTCCCGGAAAAGACCTGCCCAAATGCACCGAAAAACATCGCGTCATTTTCCGGAAGGACGGCCCAAATGCAACGAAAAACATGCGTCATTTTCCCCGAAGACGCCCAGATGCAACTAAAAACATCGCGCCATTTCCCGGAAAGACGTCCCAGATGCAACGATAACCATCGCGTGCGAATGCATAAAAAATGTAACTTAAATAAATAAATAAATAAATCAATATGGATGCGTACTGCACACTGATCTGCATGAAATTTGTAGCTTAAGTTCGCCAGTCGTGATTGGCGCTATTACGCTACATCATAGTCCGGCTGGCGCTATTATCTACGTCCTGCTTCACGGTTATACGTCATGAATACGTCTTATGCATAATTAACAGAAATAGGCTTTCGAAAGGTGGTGCTATCCCCATCGAAAGCGAAAATTTGGCTAGGGGACATTTGTACACAGTGTCCCACCCGCCTGATGAAGCATTGCGCCTTTGCGGGCAACCGTCCGAAATGCAGTAAAAGCATCGCAATCATTTCCAGTCAATAACGCCCAGATGCAACGAAAAAGCAGCGCGTGTCATTGTGGTCCCGGAGGGACGGCCCAAATGCAACAAAAACAATCGCGTCATTTTCCGGAAGACGGCCCAGGTGGCCAACGAGCAAATCGCGTCATTTCCGGTACGACGGCCCAGATGATGAGGCGTCATGCGAGTATTTTGCGCGACAAAACTATTGTTGACGGTCCCAGATGCAACTAAAAACCTTTTCCGACGTACCCCCCTCCACGGGACGTTTTCGTTGGCTCTCAATTGCCTCCTCTCGGCCGGTGTTAGGGTTAATTTGACTTAATAACTGAACATTTGGGGTCAAAATAAGTTCTCCAAAACTTAAAAGTTTGGCTTCAAAGGTTTATAGTATAGGGTATTCAGCTGCTGTCCATGATGTAACATTGTGTCCCCAGGTGTGACATGTGTTACATTGTGACACATTCTTCTTATTTACAACCATTTTTGGCAACTTCCTCTATGAATGTTATGCAGATTTGTATTGTGTGCTTGACAGGCATTACTTAAATTAAAGCTTGCTTTATATCACACGTGTTATTTTTTGAAAAGAGGACCTCTAATGTGTGTGTCCCGTTTACATTGCGACATGACATTGTCAAATTTTCCAGACAAAATGTGCTAATTAAATTTTTGAAGATCTCCAGAATTTCTTTCAAACCACAGAGTGAAAGTTATGAAAAAAAAAAAAAAAAAAACAACAAAAAAAAAAAAAAAATAAGCCCCCCAACACAAACCACAAAAAACACAAAACCAAATAATATTGTAATCCAATATGTTCAACTCTTTTTAAACAATCGTGTAAATTCCATCATATTTCACCTTTGAGTACCAGTTTTTGTGGAAATGACCCATTTGGCAACCATGTTACAGCTTTCGTACCAGTTTTAAGTTGGCCAGATAGATTTTGGATAAGGGTAACGCTATTTAAAATTCCTCCCAATAACACTATTAAACTTTACTGCTGGATTTTGTACAAGTGTCAATTTATTTAACTTGTAGAAAGTGGGTAGTCCTCACATCTTGCGAGTTGAGCCACTTTCATTGATTGGTTACATAATCAATAAATAGGGTTTCGCATCTCGCTGATGCTATGATTAATGATTGATAATAATCGTCTCATGCAGATAAACAAGCGATTCTAATTAAAATTATCAAAACATTAAAGGGATTTATTGGTAAAAAATTCTATCGGAACATATATAATGAAATATCCCTAAATATGACAACGACGTCCCATATGGTTTGCATGGTCATTGGAGTATTCTTTGCTAATAAACCACCATTTCACGCCATAACTTTCGAAGCAGTAGACTATTTAAGGAAGCCGCCATTTTTTTTTTTTTTTTTTTTTTTTTTTTTTTTTTTTTTTTTTTTTTTTTTTTTTTTTTTAAAAAAAATTTGGTGGTTAGTCAAGTTCAGGCCTTTATAAGACTGTTTGAAACACAGTATTGGTTTTTCTTACTCCGTTATATGAAATCTCCTTTTTTCCAATGTCGATAATAACAAATTGCTCATCCTTTGGTGTGCCAAGAGACCCCCAAAAACTACTATACACAAATTCTATCAGCGCTCCCTGGTGACTTCATACCACTGACGTCACCGGCGATCCCAATCCCATCATGCTCGTCCTCCTTCCCGCAACCCCATAGGCTAACCTCTGGCGACAACGGGGCCAGTGGGGCTGGGTGGGGAAGGGATCGACATTGGAAAAAGGAGCTCCCAAATACCGGGAGGTTAATAAACAATACTGTTTTCAAACAAACTCCCTCATATTTGAAATCCCCTCAGGGTTTCCAATGTCGAGTAATTAACAAATTTGCATCGCCATTGAAAACCCCCTTTTCCAGATAGCACCGACCATAGCCGGAAGTAGTTGTCGCCCGAAAAAGAGACTAACACGATGCGAATAGAAAACCCAAGCGTAGAACGAACCCGAGGCTACCCTCAAGAGCGGCCGCGGGTAAATAAGCCCTACCCTTGGACACAGAGTGCGAAAGCTATAAAGGCCTCGGACAAGTAGGCCCCACTTTCGCTCCCCGTCCCACCATATAAGTAATTCCGGTTAAAGTCCCGGGAATCGACTCACCAAGCTTGAACTAATCATGCTCACCCTGTTCGAGGACGGCGCGAGAAAAAACCGCCGGCCTCGGACTCATATCCTTCATGTAAGTTGTTATGAAGGAATTGGAAGAGCGCCAGCCAACAGTATTTTATTAATCGTTCTAGGCGGAGGCCTCGGTGAAAGCAAGCATAACTTGCTACATCTCTGGTGGAATGAGCCATAGCACGTTCGCCGACATTCACCACATTGGCCTGAATGATAACCTCGCAGACCCAACATGCCAGAGTCTCTTTCGAGGCATGAGCCGTTGCGGAGGTCGTGTTATCACAAACCGCTGCTCTACCCTACCACAATGGCCGTCGTACGGGAGAGGTACTATTTTAAGAGCCCTTACCGGACACCACAGTCGGTCCTCCCGTACGGAAGACCCTACTGACATGTCCGGTAAGAACAATGCGGGGCCCTGGACAGCCAGGTCTGTTCATTTTTCGAAGGAAACCCGGGCGGAAATGGATAGTGGCACCGAAACGTCCAAACACTATGAATTTCCCCACTCGACATAGCGTGTACTTCTGGAGGCGCGACGGCCGGACGCCATCGCCAGTAGGAAATCGTCTTGGACGTAACGGCAGCCATACGGCGGAACCCTCGGTTCATACGGGAACAACCTGTCACTCTCCTTAGGGCGGTTGGCAAGTCCCACCCAGGCAAACTGGCCTCGTGGCAGCCTGGTCTTAAACATGCCAAGTAAGAGTGCGATTCAAAGACTCTCACCCTTCGGTACAGCACCAGGACTCGTACCTCTGTGATAGAACTGAATCGCCGCCCTGTATTCTTTGTGTTCGTGTCTAGGCCACTACTGAATAAGATTCAGGAATCTGCTGATCCGACGAACAGAGGAAGTGGCCGGACAAATTGTTTCGTCCTGCACCACTTACGAAGACCCGGCCCCGTACAAGAATAGGACGTGTTTGATCTTCACCACCCTCTGTCTGGTGGGCCGCCACATTGGCAGCGTCACGAGAAAAGGCCTTGCGTCTGGAAAAGCTTCCTGACAGCGGCCAAGCTGGCAGTGAAAGCGTCACCAGAATCGTCTGGACAATCCGCAGGATTCTCGCCCGGGCATGTGAGTCCCCGCGGGAGCGTCCGCGGTATCCCTGCAATCAGGTTTCACCAGCGGACGTAAACCACGCCTGAACTAGGCCAGAAGGGGGCACGAGGATTACGTCGGGCGTCGACCCCTTCCACCCATGTCCTACCACTGCGTGGGATGAGGGGATCGGGGGAAGGCGTAAGCTTCATCCCCGACCAGTCCCAGGAAAGAGCATCCAACGCCCACTCTCCCGGGATCTCGTCCCAGAGAGAACGTTGGAAGCTTGGCATTTCTGGCAGACTCACATAGATCTATCGACTGGCAATCGAGACCCGGAAGGTCTGTTGCGCTACCCGATGAGCGGGACCACTCAAGAAGTGGTCCCGCCTCTGTGGTTTTCGCCTAATTTTTATAAATGAGCCTGGGCTTCTTGAGAAATTATTGTTTTTAGAAATAAAATTAGGAAACTCTGAATCATACAAAGAAGCGCTCCTCGGTACATGAAAAGTACGTAGATTGCTGAACCGCGCATTAGTGGGGTTCGAACACTGATCTCAATACAATTGCTTGGAAACCTGGGTTCGTAATGAAGCACTGACCAGTGATAGCCATATTGCATCCAAAAAGAGCCCAAGCATGGGTTAAGAGCCGGTCCATTTATACAAAATTGGTTCCCCATTGAAATGTGGATAGCGACTAACAGCCACAGAATCAAGCCCATTCAGTGAGCTCATTGGTATTTGCTCTTATGGGTTGGCATATTCTTCTAAAACGTGCCCCGGGATACAACTTCTGTTAAACAGGTGTCTCTGGAATGGTATGGTGTTCGGTAGACCAAGATGCCCGCCCGTTTCCTCCATTCCATCTAATATACAATTACTGTTGTGTAAGCAATCCATTGTATAGAGATCAGTGGGTTACAGTGCGACTTGATAAAACTAAATATTACGCGACCCTTTTCAAATTCCACCGTTTTCATGGATTAATTTTGTTTAGGCCAACTAAACCTTTGTTATCAACAAAATGATTATCTAAAACACCCCTCTTAACATTTTTCTCGTATCACTGGAGGTTTTAAAAAGTGTAGTTTTTTTGCAATAAAAAATTCTAAATGAAACTTCGCTCCTATTCCTTTGTGTGCTCAACGAAGTTCAAAAGGATGAAGGCTGTAGCAAACTTGCACGTGATATATCTCAAACGGTCTATCGCTGCTCCGCTAAAGCACGGACTACACAAATAGCGCAACCATGAACCGTCTGATGAAGAGACTATATTTGGGAATGCCTCTGTGCTATTTTAAAGCTAGTCGGGCGCGCAGTTATGCAAATGAAATTTGGGTATCTGCAATAGACCATTTGCACGATCCCCAAAATGCACTCGTTCGGTGGCCCATTTCCCATCCGGGAACTTTGTACCAGAGGTCCATGTTTACAAAAAAATTTGTTGTTCGTTCGCGTCGCCAAACATGCCTAAAATTACAATACAAGTAACCTTTCCACGTGAAGTTAATCTACAAAAATTTAGAAGAATATCTAAGGACAAAATACAATCGAGGCACTGGTGTTGAATTCCCGCCAAAAAGTAATATTTTCCGATCGTAACGGTGCCCTACTTGTCACCTCAAGTGACGGACGATTACACAACATATAGTGCAACGTCACAGATTGTCACAGATAGTGTAAGTTTGTGGTATTTTCGTTACGCTCCTAACCCTTATGTTTTTTGCCGACTTGAGGCTGGTATAGTTCCCGGATGGAAATGGGCACCGAATTGAGATGCATTTCGGGGATCATGCAAATGGCCTATTGGTCTCATTACCATAAACCCGCCCGGGCACTTCCGCCCCAGGTGTTGAAACGATTTATAGTCAGGGACAAAATAAGGCGACCAATTGCGCGTACCTGACGTAATTTGACGGTGCAGAACAAATGTCGGCTATAAAGAATAATCTGTAACCATTTAAAGCTTATTGAAACAGAAAGTTTACTTATGTGAATTATTGTGTCCGTGCGTCGGAAACCCAAATCAAATAGGGCATGTTTTTACATTTTAAATCATATTTTGTTCGAACATGCCCCGCCCATACTACACATGCAAACCAATCACAGTCCGCGCTGCGCTGATTGACAAACCTTGACGTATGCGCAATTGGTCGGCTAATTCTGTCCCTGACTATAGCAAATGCAACGCAAGTGCCAGTAATTTGAATTGATCGATTTGTGTTTGTTGACATTAAAAGTCAGTCAGCGCTGCGGGAACTTTAATAATCAACGATGGCTCCACCAAAAAGGCAACCCGGGAAGCAACAAACTTTGTTCTCGATGTGGAAGGGAAGAAATGCAGCAAAACCTGTAGAGAACAGCGGTGGATCAGTTGAATCTAAATCTAATGAAAGCACCATGACCACGCGTGCCACGGAGAGTACCGGTGAGCCTATTGAGGACCTCGCTATCGCTGATAAACCCAATGTCAATGATCGCAATGTTGACGTGAATGACAAACCGAGAGAAGCACACCTGCAACCCAAAAAGAATCTAGAAAAAGTGGTAATAAAAGTGATAAACCTGCTAAAAAACAGTATCATTTTCAGTACGTATGGCGAGTAGGAAATAACTGGTTAAGGTATGATGCAACCAAAAAAATGATGTTCTGTACCGTATGTGAGGAATTTGATCATAGTGGTAAAAAAAATAGTTTTAAAACAGGATGTGCAAGTATGAGAGCCAACAATGTTACATCACACAAATCAAGTCAACAACATACAACTGCTAATGCAGCCTATGAGGTGTCCAAACTAGAATGGAAAAACAAATATGCAAACTGAGTGAAAGAGATATGAATCGAATGAAGATTTACTTCAGCACAAGTTTCTACATTGCCCAAAAAAACAAAGCATATTCCGATTTTGATGCCTTGATTGCATTGCAAGTACACAACTTTGCAAAAACTGAAGACTATACAAATACCAAACATACAGAACTGATAAAAAGTGCAGGGAATTTGTTGATTACATTGCAGCAGACATTCTTGAAACTAAACTAACAAAATATGTGGAAAGTAATACCTTTACAAGCATATTAGCTGATGGTAGTACCGACGTCGGTAACACAGAGCAAGAAATTAAATACATAACTATTGTTACAAAATGGAAAGCCTGTGAGTCTGTGACACAATACATTGAAATCAAATCAGTTTGTAATGCAAACACAGCAGATATTGCAAAGGAACTCATAGATACTCTCCAAAAGAAACTGAAATGAAAAAATTGGCCTGATAACCTAATGGCATGCTGCTTTGGTGCTCCTTTTTTAGGAAAAAAACTTGCATGCACTTGGTGCATGTAACCCCAAAAACCTACATGCACACTTTTAAGTGTTACATGCACTTCAAAAATCACAAAATTAAATTTTGTTTTTGATGCATTATACCTTAAAGGGGCATTTCGTGATCCACAGCCTCGTCCCCTCCGACTTACCTAAAAAAAGTTGAGATTTTAACATCATCTGAACCGTTAGCCTTAGTAATCCATGTGTACCTAATCTTACATGCAAATTCGGTCGCATCTGTACGAAACTTGCAATTTTGTATTTTCTGTCCGTAAATGGACAGAAATTACAGCACAGTGGCCTATGGGACCGTGGGAAACAAGCAACTGCTCATAACATAAAACCGCAAGATTGGGATCAACTCAAATTTTGTGAATAAGCTTTTCTCAAGGATATCTAGTGAGCAATGAATAAAACAGAAGGTGTTGGAATCACGAAATGCACCTTTAACCAGTGATCGTCAACTTGCCAGACTTCCTGAAAATGATACTGTTTTTTAGCCTGTTTATCATCACTTTTTCTAGATTCTTTTCGGGATGCTTCATTAAGTTTTTCATAGTTTCGGTACCGCAACCCTAGGGTTGTATCCCCCGGGTATACAACATAGGGTTGCGGGCAATATACACAGATCAAATCTGTGTTAGTGGGATATAACCCACTAACACAGAGGAAGGTGTATTGAAAACCACTGTATACATCTCCCCATTAGCTACGAAAAGCACCTTGGTGCTTTCTATGTTACTAAGGGTGGGCTAATACTTACCTGACATTGACTCAATACAAATTGCATCCTCTCTGGGGATGCAGAACCTCCAAATATACTCCTAAAATAATACCCATACCCAAAAGGGTGTGGTTCCCCCCGTGGTGACATATTACCAAACATGCACCATGCCATCCATCGTTCCTTCTCAGCTGACTCTACCATATTAAAGGCGGAGTTCGCTCAGGGGGACTGGCATGGGAGGGAGTCTACGTCAGGTAAGTATTAGCCGACCCTTGGTAACATAGAAAGCACCAAGGTGCTTTTCGTAGTTACTTGCGGGCTTAATACTTACTCTGACGTAGACTCAATACAAATTGCATCAACGTCAGACTAGCGCCGAAGCGAGGACGGAGGGGAGCGAACTCAGAGCCCCGAAAAAGGGGAAACCACAAAGATAAAACAACAAAAGGAAAATAAACTAATTAACAGATTAGGCCAAAGACTAAGGTAAGAAAATTGGCCTGTAACAATAAGGTACTTAACACAAAAGCTAAAAACCCAAAATGCAGTGAAGCTCCACTGATTAAGTACCGCAATAGAAACGTGACCTGCTCAGGACAAGACTCCAATCTTTCAGGTATGTCTCAGAAGGCAGTTTGGGAATGCCAAGACACTCTTAAAAAGAGTCTAATACCGCAACATTAATTGTTACCCCGAGCAAAAAGGCCCAAGATCGAAGCAATTGCTCCAGTGAAGCTCTACCACATATTGCGCTGGAATTTGATACTTCAACCAGCGAACATGCATAATCATAGTACAAAAAGCGGCTGGACGGTCATGATCGAGGTAACAAAAGTTGTAGGGTGTCACAGACCATCTTTTATGGACGACTTGTCGCCGCTAAATAGACGTGACTGACGCGATTACGACTACCACGGTGAATACCGAAAAACGAAATTTGGCCACAAAATCAAGCTAAAATTCGCTTAGAGCTCTTTAGCCTAGATAAAATGTGCACGGAATTCAGAGTTATCCCAAAATTCTGTGTACAAGTTGAACGCACAAAAATACTCTCTATCACTATCAGACGAGAATTAATTTTCCTGACGTGCGAACAAACAACCATGAAGTTAAATAAATAACGAGAACCAAGTATTTAACAATTTCATGATTTAACTTACGCAAAGGAAATCATTCTGTGACAAAATTTGCAGCAAAGACGACTTGTTTACAGTAGGAACGCCAACACGCATAGAGCCGTTAAAGGTCATTTTTAAGGGTTCGAACTGTGGTGAGCGGCATGAGCACTCGTGGGTACGAGGAACGATATTTTTTCGCGCGGTTTTTCAATTTAGCAATTTTAATTGATTAATATTCACACCGGAGAGGGCCAATTATTCCCACAGGCTCCTGAATTAGTCTTAGATATGTATATTTTGTTTATAAAATATACAATTTTTCAATCGGCTTCTCCACAGTCGATATAGGCAAATTTACCATGATCATCCTGTCAACTTCCATCAGAATTTTGCAATGTTTACATTTTTCAAGTACCTGCGAATGTGCATCTTATCCAAATGAATGACTCATTTTTAGCATGATGAGATAAAGTTATTGGTAATATTTCATCTTCTGATAGGATTTATCGACGGTAATGGCCGTACTTGTTAGAAAATGCAGTTTGAAAACCACTTGTGCAAAATGATATGTGACAGATAGATCAACTATATACCTACAGAATTGATCTATCGTTTCTTCAGTTCTTAACATGTGTCACCTGGTTAGCTCAGTTAGCAAGCGCGCTATTCAAGTTATGCGGAGATTACGGGTTCGAGTCCTGCCAAGGGCATTATTTTTTTTATCACCTGTACGGCTGGCCATGCTCCAGGAAAAGATTAAAATAGTGATGTATATTTACTGTTTATACTATCAATTTATTATTTTTCCTAGATCTCATTTGGGTGGGATCTTAAGGAGTAGGCGAATTTTGCGTGGGGCCCTTTTCCCCTTCAACTGCAAGTTTACGCCACCGTAGACTGAGACTTCTATCCCTTCACAAATAATCAATAGCATCAGAGTTGAAAAGGGGTTCATGGGCTTTATTCCGTATTGGCTTAATTGATTTGTTTGACACCAGAAAGATCGGGGGATTACAATGCAGTCGTCATTTCAGTCATCATTACTTTTTTCCTATCTTTTAGAGATGCATTTCGTTCTGTAAAACGATTACCACTAGTACCAATATTAATTACTAAAAAATACTAACACTTTAAACAACCTATTTTTTCTCATGAAAGTTTCCAGAGACACAAATAAAAGCTCGGTTTTCTTCTAGCGTAAACAACATTTCTGCACGAGGTTCGTATTCACTGCGTCATGCTTGCGTGTCATTGTCACGCATGCAAACACCTTTCAGGTCGAAAACACCAACATGCGACATGGCGTCTTAAACATGCCATAATTCACGATTTTTCAGACAAACTAATGTACATCAAGATCTACCTCTGTAGCATTTTTCGTAGATGGCGGATTCCATGGGCCTAAATAATGTTCTTTTTGTTGTTCGTGACTCTGACTTCGCCCATTTGGTACGTATTTTCGGCGTGTTTAGCTTTAATTTCTGGTACGGAAGTCACATATCTCTACCAATTTCTACTGGAAATCAAAGTTTAGATCTTATATGCGTGGTAAGTTACATAAATTGAACCAAAAACTTCATTATCATTTCGATTTTTAAAAATTCTCTTCGAGGACTCCCACTCGCAAACGCTGAGCGCTTTGGTTTATTTAAAATTTTGTGACGTCATATCGGGGGTCACGTCCTGTAAAAATTTACCGGAAGTACTGTCACTGGCGTTCCTACTGTTTATAATAGTGCACAAAGTTTGTAACAGGATTTGGCTGATACCAGATTAAACACAGGCCACCGATTGTCAATACAACCAGCCGTGAACCAAACGCGGAAGTCGCACAAAGATGAATCTTGCACAGTTTACCATCACCGGACTGAGATGCCCGCCGAGCTAAAAGACCTCGGTACCTTCGCCAAGATTAAACTTAGTGCGCTACAATCGGCCAAAACAAACTGGTAAGGTTTCATTTAGAAAAGATCCACCGTGCACATGAAAAACTTTTGAAGCGGGCACTGAAAAACAGCTCTGCTGTACCCACCGACAATGGGAATTCCACCCAGACGCCGAGAACCTTTTATATACACATAAACATAAATTACAAAGCCGGAATTGTAATTATCTGCGATAGAAGTACGGCATAGCGTCCTCCAGAGATGCAAATTCGACGAGAGAAACACAGAATCGATTTTCGCAATTATATGAATCTCGTAGCATCCAGATATGAGAATTAACTTCTACAATTGAATCATGTAGGCCTATAGTAGTTATTTCAAGTGATAATAATTCTCGCAAACTCGGGCGCTATTATGATAACAAGAGGGATGAAGTCAAGACACTACGACATAGCTCTAGGGGAGTTATCATCATAGGCCTAAAGAGATTCCGAAATAACATGTGTAATCAAAAAGGAAATGGTATCGTGTTACGGAAACCGTGGGTGTCAAGGAGTATATGCCCACGATGAAAATAATAACACTGATTTGCCAATAAAGTATTAATCTAGAGTGCATTTAAAATAACTCTGGAGAAATACATAAGGAAATAGCAGTAAATGCTAATAACCAGCTTGAAAAGATATCTAGCAGTTGTAACAATAACTAGATCATTTTAATGCTTCTAAGAGACAAAATAATCGCCTAATAGCAAACAATAGTCCCTTCCAGGCGATTCATAAAAGACAACAGACGAACTGTCCGAATAAATCATAATGTCTAGCCTTGTTAAAAATGTGGACAATAAGGCCCTGGAGTACTAGCTAGTATTCAGAACATAGCTCCGCTCCAGGGGAGTGATAAAGGCGACTGACTGGAGGGGGGGGGGGCAATGGCTGAGCTTCAGCAAATTATCCCACCCCGATTGGACGCAACCGCAGAGACGGTCAGCTGGAGGGAAGGAATTGGAAAGACTACCCATGCAGACAGCATAAGACCAGACTTCCTTCAAACTAGTTATCGACGAACTATGTCCGACATCGGAACTCAAAAGGGGGCGAGACAGACTGTAAAGATGGAGAAGCAGCAGTTGAACGGGACACGTTCTAGTCTGCTCCAAGTTGTAAAGGACGACAAAATTCGTCATAAATCATGTTAATCATGTACAATCTCAGAACCTTCAGTCAAGATATTGTATGAACTGAATGGGATAAAACAAGTGGTTAAACAAAATTTAACCCAATGAGAATACTCTTCGGATAAGGCGCCATTAGACCCTTTCTAGGTCGTAAATGTGCACTCAAAAGCACCGGGAATAGGTAGAAGATGAGAATTTGTCCAAAAGGACTAGACAACTCGGTGAAAAAGGGCAAATCACAATAAAGGCATTTGAAGGCAAAGGCCTGAAAATAGAAACTGAAGCCATCAGAGACGGCCCGGAAAAACACGAGTGTGAGGGTTGGCAATCTTAAAATCAAATGAAGTTGCCTAAGAACCCTTTATATGACATGGTTTCAGATTCGACTTAGGTTTTACTGCCAAAAGTGTAAAAATGTGAAGATACTATAACAATGAAACAAAACATGTTTTCTAGGTTTAAATTTTGTGTAGAATCCAAATCTGAAGTAAAAAATGCAAAATGATTGATGCGTTCCAAGATATCGCATTTTGGGGTATTGTGCAATGCCGAGTCCCATAGAAACCTATGGTATTTTGCTGAAAATTGCATCTTGCTTTTAAAAAAAAAATTTACTCAAATATTTTGCAGTTTGACCAAAATGTAATTTTATATTCTTGTAGGAATGTGTTTTGGGGCATAATCGATTAACTTTTCAACAATCTCACCCTCTTCGTTTTTTTCGCGGGTTCTCGAAACGCCCAATTTTAGGTAAAATTTGGATTCCGCAAATTGAAAAAAAAAAATTTTCTCAAATTTTAGACAGGGTTTAAAAAAGTTAATTCCATAACTAAGTTGGGACTTGCTGTGGGCATAATCGATTAAATTTTCAAGCCTATAGCTCTTTTAGTTTTCTTGTAATTCCAATTTTAATGAACGACAATATTTTTTTCACGCACTGGAAAAATCAAGGGGTAGGGGAAACGTTTTTGTATTTTTGGAATTATTCCTATACTTGAAATGAACCAAGTTAGGTATCAATTTGAAGCTCATTAAATTCTGCATTAACTGACAGGTAAATCATCACTGTAGACCCTTCCTTTCCAGAGATGTGATTGTGCAAAGTTAAATTTTTGTTCGAAAGTGTTAAATTTTGAATGTTGTTTGTCACGGGACATGTCAAATTTGAATGGTTCTGGTGTAAAATTTATAATTTATAAAACAAATACTTGAATCCATAAGTGAGTACCTTAACTGATATATTAACATTATAAAGGGTCATATGTATATTGTAGCCTCTGTAAGTATTCAAAGTTGGTAGGTGAAAAATTTTGTCACCCGAAAAGTGCGATTTTCGGACAAAATTGGCCACAAATCAATATTTTGTAGCAAAATGGTGTATGATACAGGGTTTTCGATTAAAAATTCGTAATCTATGGACAATTTTACCCTAGAAATGACATCTTAAAAATTAAACATGGTTATATTTGCTCCGATATGATTTTTTTCACACTTTGGCACTAAAACCTCAGTCAATTCTGAAACCATGTCATATGATATGAGATTTAAACACCGAGGCCAGGGTCTCCATTCTGAACCTCTGGGTCTGAAAGCAGGGCGCAAAATAACCTAAGGCAATTGCCTTCGGTGCCCCTACCAGTTGCCTTGATGCCCTAAATTTTTACCATTCTTGGCTCTATTTATTAACATGTAATTGCCTTGATGCCCTTTTACACAATTGAAAATTGCCTTGAAAATGGGTGCCCTTTAAAAATCTTATTTTGCACCCTGTCTGAAAGGACCTCCAAAGTTTAAAGATCAAAATATGTCGACCTTAGAACCAGGCCAGGAAGGGTAGATATATCAGAAATAGGCTTCTAGCGAAGCAACACGCCCACTTTCTCGAAGAGAACTTGACTCTGTAGACAAGAAGAATGGAAAAAGGTGTCAAGCAAAACAGTATCCTGTGACTGAACTATAGAACGCACGCCCACGGCACAAAGGCAGTGCTTAAAAGCACCATCTCAATATGAAGCGCAATCTAGATATTTGATGGCCAATTATGGCAAGAGTAGAAGCGGCCATCACACTTCTTTGCTAACAGACCTATGGTCGGAAAGTAGTGATGGCACACGATATATAAGAGGAAAAATGCCCCTTAGCCAAACAATACTTACCTCTAAGTATTGGGAGGCATTGGGACTTCTGATAAGAGTGAGGTGCCCCCTCTAAAGAGTGCGAAAAGAACCAAGAGGATACGGGCGACTCCAAATCTACTTGAAAAAAGACAGCCGTAGCAGCTGAGAAGCCCCCAAGCAACATATCGGGGAGGAAGGTGGGAGGGGAGTTATCAAGTTCTAAAAGACAGGTCATTAAATAGTGACCAATAAACCAGGTGTCAGAAACTACACTGTCCATGTGAACGGAGTGCCCCTACCCACCCCATCTGTCTATTGTATTCTCAATTGAGTGCAGGATGCAACGTAATGACTCAGCAACTGCTACCCAAATGGCCTGGCTACAAGGTCATGGTTTAGTCCGTTACTGTTTGATTTATGGGGGCTATAGGACACGCTCTCATGGGGACCCTTCAGTTTCTTGACACCGGTTGCAGACGCTTAACACGGCATCAAGGGCCATTGCGGTGTCATATAATACCGTGTCCGTACATGTTGCTAATGGTAGCTAGGACACTTAAGTGTCTTTACACCGGAACATTCGAATAAGCCAAGATTCAACGTCAATGAGCAACTGAGCACGCCAGCCATGTCTAAACAGTGGCAATAGTACGTTTAGGGGTAATCCAACTGTCTCCCCCCCTTCTCTTCCAACACAAGACAGAGAGGGAGAGAGCAACCAAATAGTTGGAAGACAAGGTCATCTGAAAAGATGACAAACGGAACCGTTCCTGAGAAGAGAAAAGGGGGGGAAAACAGACATCGAGTTCTCAATCTCAATGAACTGATATAAAAATGGCTTGGAGGCGCGAACATAAATGAAACCCCGGAAGAAGCCAGAAACGACAGGAAGGGAATCAAAGATGGATCCATGAATCCAAAAGAGACCCTGCAAATTTCTCCTTGAAAATATTTCCGTAGCCGCAAAGGATTGACCCGCAGCACGGCCAGAGAAATAGGAAAATAAAGGATTTAAAATATATCCAACCATATCCTTAACGTCCAGAAAAAAATGCCATCTTTGCCAATTACTAAAAATCACGGGGCGAACCACCTTGTCTTGATTTAGGTTAAAAAAATGTCCTAGATCTAAAAAGAACAAATAACCTCTACCTCCCTTTTTGCGCATCGATTGATGTAGGGTTGGTAGTATTATCCTATAGGGTCATTTAAAGATGGCCGAAGACCCAACAGTGACCGCATCTTAGCATCAACTTTAAACGGGAACTGAATTAGAGTCTCTAAGGGACGAAGTAAGTCCCTACTACACAAACTACAACGCTCAAGTTCCTAACGGAACCCGATGGTAGTTACAGAGGGGGTCTCGCCACCCAAAAGAAGTGGTAGAACCAAAGAGGCAGTCAACGACGAACTGGTATATTGACAACTGCGATTAGAACCCGATGGTAGCCGAGGATGAGGCAGCACTTAAGGTGTTGTTTAAAACAGATTAGAGATCCAGGTAAAACGAGTGATTTCACAGACTTGACCCAAGAACTGGCCTTCCGCGGATTAAGAATGAGGTATAAAGGATGACAGTCATGCGTGGAGACATGAATAGACCACCAAAGAAAGGGGGTACAAGGCTGACGGCGTGGTTGGTCATGGATGGCCTTTGGAGACCCCATAAGAAAGATGAAAAAATCGCTCTATATGCCTAAGCCGGATTAAACAGCGAATGAATTCAATGACCACGCCAGAAACCTGCGCTTGGACCATTGATCACCTGGGCGTGGCTGACAAGTAACAACTCTATGGTGGCCCGGTTGAAACACTGATCTACCGAACGACCCGAAAGCAACAGAGGAATTCGAAACACTTAGCGCGAAACCTATATTGAAGCAATACTGAGAAGCTAATAGGTGGGCCCGAACACTTTGCCGAGATGAATAAGCATTATGTGTTAACAGCCGAAGAGACGGCAGCCGAAACTTCACGAGGAATTGCTCGAAAACCTCGGAAGAGACGGTTTACCCGAAGGAAGGATAAAAGGACAACCAGGTTATTCTGCCAACAAGAATTACTGGGCAGAGAGCAGAAGTAACACAGTCGTGGGCTAGGACGATACACTCAACTCCTGATTGACCGAAGTACCTGAGAGCAATCGGAAATTTCGGGCCGAACCTATTGTGGCAATAAAATTGCTAAACAGGTGGCACACCACTTCCCGAGACGAAACGACTGAACGAAAGGGAGGAGTGGCCCGAAAACTCCCGAGTCACCGCTGGAAAAAGACTCGGAAGAAACGGCAAAAAAGGGATGGAACTGGCACGACCAGGACCAATCGATTCGGACACAAACCCGAGAGAAATTCCGACACGAAAAAGGGGTCGGAAGAGCCGAAGCTCAGCGACGACGGATCTCTTAGGAAGAGAAGTAACCGACATTATCGGCCAACCGGAAACCGGCCCCAGGAACTAAGAGTATCAGGCTCTGTTTATTTACCTCATTCCCAACTACTAGTAGGCTATGCCGAGGAGGGTTGGGGGGTAAAACCGATTAAGGACTCGGACGAAAATGCCCGCGAAATTCCGACAAAGTATCGCGGGAAGAGCCGACGAACGAACTCAGCAACGATTGGCTCTCTCGTGAAGAGAAGAAGAGATTAGAATCATTGCCGACGGAAATCGGCCCCAGACCTTGTGAGTATCGGCGCTCTGTTTGTTACCTATCCTGCTCCAGGGCTTTGCCGTGCAGGGTTGGGGTGAGACCGATCAAAGGCTTACCAGGCTTACCTTTCCCAGCATATGCTGACCTCTCGAGTGCGTGACGATCTCGAATGTCAGAGCGGTCGCATGAATATTCACCACATCATGGCAATGTAAGGGAAATAAAAACATATAAATATGATGAATAACGGAACCCACTAATGGAAATATATAAGCCAAAACATAAAATTATTTCTTACCCCCCCCCCCCCTACCACTCTCTCCCCCAAGCACCCCTCTCCCCTATTAACTATCACCGACCTCAGGAACGCCTCATTCCCCACAATTTCACTCACCCCCTTCCTTAAACCTTTTCCCCGACTTCTCTTTCACACCCCCCTCCCTCCATACCGCCACACCTACTTCTCCCCTCTCCATGTCAACCAACGCGTCCCCTTCCCACTTCACCACCACCGCTCCACCAGCGCCCACCTGAACATAACTAATATATACCGGTACTTTAACACTGTTGTTAAATAAGAACAGTTACACAGGGAGGAGACAGGATGAAAGGGAATCAGGAAGGGAAGGAAAGGAAATAAGGGGAAGAAATTAGGCGGACCCGGATTGAAAACGCAACCGTGTTCAAAATTATGTACCAGGAAAGTCGAGGAAAATCAGTAACAAATAAAAAGGCTCCCCCCGAACCCTAAAATACATCCAAAAACAGGGAAACAAGGGTGAGGGAGTATAATTGAGGGAGTATAAAAGGAGGCTGCAAGGTTTATAAGGTGAAACAAATTAACACCATAGACCTGATAAATACCCCAATTTAGATCAATACCTTAAGAGTACAGAAAAACACAAACCTTGATGGTAGATTCCAATGATAGAGAAGGAGCGAAACGTGGATGGAGTGGTGCATGTGGGTACAATGTCAACCACGGGGGGACGGGGAAATAACCCTTTTGGGGCATGGAGTATTATTTTGAGGAGTATATTTGGAGGTTCGCATCCCCCACGAGAGGATGCATTTGTATTAGTTCTACGTCAGAGTAAGTATTAGCCCGCCAAGTTAACAGTGTAGACACCATATGCCATTTGTTTACATGCCTCAGACTTCCTAAAAAACCAGACCAACGGGTCCTATTTTAACGAATCAATCGACCGAGCCATGAGGGGGGGTAGCCAACCATTTCAGGCACCAATTAGCTGTGTTTGTAAACGTTTCCCTAGTGGACCGCAACGCATTCTGGGGATTTTTCAAGAAACAGTAATAACTACTGCGATCTTCAGAGAAAGAGTTATTGCGAGATACAGTATCTTTCATCTACTCTTCTCTGTGTGAATAGTACAGGCCACCAACTGGTAGTACAGTACAAGGGATACAAAAAATTATTCAGCTTAAAGAAAACCAAGAACATAATCATTGGGGGAAAATGCGTCACAAAATTAGAGTGAGGTTCGACTTTCGGGCTCTGTAACAATGATACAGTTTGTTCATTTCGTCAAAAAGCTATTCCAGGTAACCCCACGCTATTACCACCGTGACTTACCCCACTTACCCTAGGTACCAAATCGCCCGGGGGAATCGAGGGAAATCAACCGTCACTAATTTCCTTTTTGCAACAACATTTATTTTCAATACAAATTACACGATTTTGCAAAAAAATCCGACTCTCTATAGAAAGCGCAAGTTTCCGATACATCTTTAAAGCAGTGATAGCTGATCTCGTACATACTTCACAATCCAGTAGCGGGAAAAAATAAAGCACCGCACGTACTGGCCCAGGGAAAGAAAAAGAAACAACAAATGGGACAAAAGACACGGGGGTGCACCCAAAACACGGGAAAAAAAAACAAAAAGAAAATAAAACACAATAATACAGACGCAGGTGAAGAAAAGACAATAACCACCCCACCCATAAAACGTCCATTAAAGATAACCTCAAGGAAACACCAGGGCCGACAAGTCGAAAAATGGAAAAGGACATAAGCCACAATGAAAAAAAAACAAAGCGAAGAACGAACACACCAACCCTCCAGAGATAGTATCCCTGAACATAACTAATATTTAACTGTCCTTTAACACTGTTTAATAATAAGAACAGTTACAAAGGGAAGACAGGATGAAAGGGAGGAATCAGGAAAGAGAAATCACGGGAGCGAATTTAGGGACCGTTGAAACGCAACAGTGTCAAATTATGTACCGGAACGTCGCGGCCAAAAAGTAACAATAAAAAGGCTCCTCCGAACCCTAAAATACCTCCCCCCCCCCCAAAACAGGGAAACAAGGGTGAGGGAGTAAAAAAGGAGGCCTGCAAGGTTCTATATAGGTGAAAATAACACATATAGACCTGAAAAATACCCCAATTTAGATCAATACGTTAAGAGTACAGAAAAACACAACCTTATGGTAGAGTCTAAATATAGAGAAGGAACGATGGATGGAGAGTGGTGCATGTTGGGTAATATGTAACCACGGGGGGAATCACACCTTTTGGGATGGGTATTATTTTAGGAGTATATTTGGAGGTTCTGCATCCCCAGAGAGGATGCAATTTGTATTGAGTCTACGTCGGAGTAAGTATTACGCCTGCAAGTAACAGTGTAGACACCAGATGCCATTTTGTTTACAGGCCTCAGTCTTCCTAAATACAACCAGACCAACGGGTCATATTTTTAACGAATTCAATCGACAGAGCCATTGAGGTAAGTCCCAACCATTTCAGGCACCAATTAGCTGGTTTTGATAACGTTTCCCTAGTGTTACCGCACAACGCATTTGGGTATTTTTCAATGTAACACGTAATAACTACTGACGCATCTTCAGAGAAAGAGGTATGCGAGATACAGTATCTGTCAGTACTCTTCTCTGTGAATGTACAGTCCCCAACTGTGTATCACGTTACAAGGATACAAAAATATTTCAGCCTAAAAAAACACGAACATAATCATTGCGGGGAAAATTGACCACAACAAAAATTAGACTGAGGTTCGTCCTTCGGGCGCTGCAACAATGATATCATTGGTTAATTTCGTCAAAAAGCTCTTCCAGGTAACCCCCCGCTATTACCACCGTGTACTTACCCACTTACCCTATGTTACAAATCGCCCGGGGGGAATCGGAGGAAATCAACCGTCACTAATTTCCTTTTTTGGCAACAACATTTATTTTCACTACAAATATACACGATTTTGAAAAAAATCCGCTCTCTAGAAAGCGGAGTTTTCCGATACATCTTTAAAGCAGTGATAGCTGATCTCGTACATACTTCAAAATCCAGTAAACAAACCCTAACTTTCCATTTAAATAAAAACAAACAAATTTTACAAAATACACTGTTTTTTACACCAAACACTTTAAACTAAAAAAATTACACCGCAAATTTATTTTCTAGGGGGTCAAACACCAGCATGACAGTAATTTGTACGTACCATTTTCACCGGCCGAAATTGCCCTACATTTACGAAGATCCACGAACAATAAACGGCCCCAAAATGGCCCGAGTAAAAGTAATATACTCTCGCTACGTGACCGAAAAATAATTATGAGCCCAACTTACCTAGAATCACATAGACATGATACCACATAATCCTATAGCATCCTTAGAACATTTTTTCCAATGCTCATTATCAAGAAAATCAAGAGAAATTGGAAATTGTGCACACAGATTTAGAAGTTTCTGTGTTATTGTTGACATGAGAACAAAGGAGATGTCAAGGAGTAGTTTCTCACCACAATCAATATTGCCATTATTGGGATAACTATTGAATGGGAGGTCAATCATGTTGTTTATGTTTTGGCATGCAAGAGTGCACACACAATTGCACTTATACATTGTCCAATAATTACCGTCTTTGTATTCAAGTAGTGCTACTCCTGTCAAATGAAAGTAAACAGTAAAATGATGTCAACATAGCATGCTGCTGTGCAATCCTATGACTGTCCTTGTGTGTCTGAGGGTTTGTATTGAGCAAAGCTGAAGACACACATTCGATGGGTGTACGGGCAATATGGCCTGACGCCGGGAAAACGAAATGCACATTTCAAGAGGCAACTGTGCATGCAGACGTTCAGTTACAGATATGCCCAAATACCAATTATCATTTGCAGGGAGTTAATATTTCAACTAATGCACTCTGCAGTACTTACTCTCAAAGCAACCATTGATCAACGTGAGACCGGATGCAAAATAAACCGCAAGGCACGGGAAGGCAATTGCCTTCGGTGCCCCAACCTACTCCCATCGAATGTGAGTCTGTCTATCCACAGACTCACATTTGGACACCAACTAGAGTGTGTTTAACTTAAGGTAGTTTAACTGTTTACAAACGGACAGCTTGGCCTGTCATGCCATTGGCTTTAATGCATACAGTGTTTGTATTTGCAACTCTTGCATGCCCTGACTATTGTACTACAGACTTGATATAAACACCATGATTGAACTCCCATTCAAAAGTTATCCCAATTTGATTAGGGTGAGAAAAAGCTCTTCCTTTGTTCTCATGTCCAACAATAACAGATATTGAGCATTCAAAAAATTTTCTAAGGATGCTTTGGATTCATTGTTCATTCTATGTGATTCTTGGCAAGTTTGACTCATATTTATTGTAATTTAAGATAGCACTGAAGCATGCAAACAAATGACATCTGGTGTCAACACTGGTAATGGATAGCTTTGTGGCATGGTTTCCAATACACCTCCCTCTGTGTTAGTGGGTTAATATCCCACTACACAGATTCGATCTGTGTAGCCTCAACCAGCAGTTGCCTTGATGCCCTAAAATTATCCCCTATTGTTTTGCTATTCTTTACTGTAAATTTGTCCTTCTAAATTGACGTGCCCTTCATTAACTGCCCCCTTTGGGGGGAATAGTGTGGGTGGTGGGCCCTTCAGAAATCCTTATTTTGCACCCTGACCTGGTAGCGTGTGTCAGTAAGTTATTTTGTTTTTTTTTTTTTTGCATTTCACACAACAAACAATTCGACATACGGTAGTTACATTCACAGAATTGCTACTGAAAGCTAAAGTACCGGTATTACTGCCGCTTGAGATGTTTATAGGAAACTGAAAGTATTTGCTAAAAGGGAATTTTGAAGAGCACATGAAGTTGGTCCCCACTGTTCCTGTTCAGAAAACCGGCTCGTAGAGGGTCTTGATCGGCCACTAGTTTTTTTCATTCAAATAAACTTTACTAAGGCTTCTAAGCTTACAAAATTCTTACATGCACTAGGTGCATTGTGGAAAAGTTAACATGGCACAGAAAAAATCTGCATGATATGTGGCATTTGCTAAATTGAACACTGCCAGTTCTAAAATAGGATTAAAATTATACTAGCCAGCATGCCTTGAAAAACGTGGGGAATTAGGATGACATCCCCGGGAAATGTTGATATTTGTAGGAAATTTTTGTCTTTAAATACACTAAGAAATTGAAGGGAAATTTTGCTATCTTGGAGGGAAAAAGTTGGATTGTATCCCTGGGCAAATTTTGCATTTTTTCAGCCTTGCTACTAAGTACATGGAACCTTTACGTCGTTTTTTGAACATGGTCGTCGGCACGACGTAAAAGCCAATAATGCATTGAAAAGCCGTAGCAATCAAGCACTGTACTTGTCGACGCAGTGCTGCGTCGGAGTCAATTACAACTAAGAAAAATGACCCCTAATGGCCGCATTATTTATCATGCCACCTACTTGTAACTTGGTTATTTATCTTCCTGCAATTCTGTTTTTTTCGTGAAAATAAATATATCTGTATTTTGGAGATATTCTTGTCGGGATGGCTACACCGATTTTACTTATGTAATGTCGTTACACTAGAAATGGATGGTGATTCGTAAATGTGAAATGCAAAAGATTGCATAATGACTCCTGACATGCCCGAATTCAGTATGACTCCGTTGTACTACTTGCTAGCCAGGAAATAGCGCCACAACCATGACAGCCATGTACGTGTCTACCTCCATTACCAGTTTTTTCGTCGGTTCGGACTTCAGGCAAGTCATGTGAGGTCATTTTTGGTGAGATGGCACTACAGTTTACTAGCCAGTACCAATCATGCAATACAACTGTGCAAAAATCTCCACATTTTGGAAAATTGGGGGCGCTCTGCAAAAAACTGGCCTGTTTGCAGTGTGTGGCCGGGTTGGCACTGGCAGAATCAATCACTGACAGTGACAGTCGACATTGACAATCATGCAGTGGAATCAAATTAAACATCCCGGTTGAGGATCATGTCATGTTCATGTGTTCAGGTGTGTTTAAAATCACACTGACGATCATGCGATACTTACCTTAATCGTAGTGCTTGCCCTTGAAACGCAGATCAGAGCTTGCAAAACGTGATCTTGCACAATTGGCACTTCCACTGGTTGGTGTCAGAACCACTCGCTCAGAATCAGTCACTCGTGTCACCATCACCAATCAATGCACACCAAAAATTACCATACCAGGGGCAGGGAGTGCTGAATGTTGATGGGGATATCGACAGGGGGTCACATGCAGTGGTCACTCACTCAATCAATCAATCAATATCAGACCCTATTAAAGTCTGTAAGACAATACGCACTCCCCCCCACGTTGCCTAGTACTCCTAGCGTTTATTGTGGTGGGGGATGGAGTTAAAACCCAGGCTATTAAAATAATTTGACAATTGTTTGTTGTTGTTTTTTGTTATGCAGGAAAACAATTGTAGCATTTTGTAAAAGTTTACTAATTTTTAGCCAATAAATAGCGATCGTCCAATATTATTTTGTATTTAGTAAGCTTCAGTTATATAAACAATCTACGGGATATTATATTTTGGACGAAAATTACGACATCATAGAGGCGAATGTTGTCTTTAACTGGAATACAAATGAAGTGTATGGTACAATAATCGATTGGCACATCCAATATTGGTGTGTCAAGAACAGAAAGTCAGGAAGAAAGAGATACAGCGGACCTTTGGGGATTTACGTGTAACGTCAGCCTTCAAAATAGACAACGAAAATTCCTGGAGTTGTAAGAGCGTTTCAAAACAAAGTGAGTATTTGCATGTATGACGAAGATCATTGATTTTTTCCACGAAGCTACTTTTCTCCAAAGGTTAGAAGAAGTCAAGTTGTCTACCCACCAAATTCAGATGGCATGCTGATGCGGCCGTGTTTAAATTGTGAGTGAGATGGACACTCCAAAGTATAAAACGACTCATGTAGAATTATGTCGCTGCACAGACATGTCTAGCGAATATTGTTTAGTTTCTTTGGCTGGTAACTAAGACTCCGGATTGTACTATCATGTTGTCTTCTTGAAAACATAGGTCTGGAAAGAGTTTGAGACTCTAGTAATGTGACAAATAAAATAGTATAGGTGTCAGACTTACCAAACACTGGCAACAGTTTGACTCTGAGTCTGAGTTTAACCTTTGCTTTGTATAATTTAAACAAAAGAAAAATTTTTTTTATTATATTTAAAACAGTACCATTGAACATTTGAAGATTAGTGTGCCCTCAAGAATTTTATAAAACTTGATATTTTTGCCCAATAAGAACAAATTACCAAGAAAATATAACTTCACGATAGATTGGTGGCGAAAGTTTTTTGGGATAGACCACAGAGCAAGAAATAAACCAAGAGGGCCAAAACGTTGGGTGTTATTGAATATGAAAACAAAGTAACCGATTCTCTACACACCTCGCGCGCCAAGTTTCGGTTACCGCAACGCAAGGGTTGATACCCCCCTACGTCAACAAAACATCGTTGCGGGGCAATATCCAGTTCTCAGCGAGATACGAAAAATGGACATTTCAAGAGGCACATATGCATGCGGACATTTAATCCACACATATGGCCCAATTGAGCAAACCACAGGGATTTAGGCACTTTGGTGGTCGATGTCGATTAATATCAATGAGATACTCACTTAATCAGCAATTTTCTTCGGATCCACATATCCATGCCCTATCCGGGCTCCTATTGCAGCAGCGGCCATTCATGTTTTCAAAAATCTCGAAGATGCCGTGTGGGGG
>JAMKCH010020721.1:0-21575 GCA_023653785.1 Ophioderma brevispina | reverse complement strand
CCTCAGGCCTGCGAGCTGATGACTACTGCGATGAATACATTCCTACTGCTGGTATAGAGATAGACCGTCAGGCCATTGGAGGTGTGGGGGATTTCTGTGTGTGGGACTGTGCCGGACACATCGAATTCCATGTAACTCACAACATGTTTCTCGGAGCAGAAAATGCAATCTTCACTGTTGCTTATGATTTGAGCGATGCAAGATGCAATCATCTCAAAAAAGTAAGGAACAGTTTTGTTCATGTGAAATGAATTATTATAGTCCACTGAACTCATCTTGCGCACTCTGCATGCAACACTACTTTTGCGCTTTATTCTGTAATTGTGTATGGAAGCCAAACCATGCTGTTAAAGGTGATGTTTTTTGGCTGTGTCAGTCAAAAGATGTTCTATTGATCATACCACCATAGGTGACACACATGATTATCAATTTATTGACACTCTGTGTACTTAAAGGAGAACCATACTAAGAGTAACTTCTACAATATACGCTATAAAAATAATTATTGAACATGCATCGAGTTGTTTCATGGAAATCGGAATTATACTAACCATAAAAATGAATTAAATCATTTTGTCTGACCACGCGCTATTTGAAATTCACGCTATAGTGTATATGGGATATGTATATGTGTTATGCGATACTTACGGCACAGTAGCGTCATACACCTTCACACATGACGCTTTCATGATGTACATTTCATATGGCATGACGCAAACGTGCCGACCGTATCGCATAAAACGTTATACAATAGCGCGAATTTTAAATAGCGCATGGTCAGAATAGATGATTTTAATTCATTGTTATGGTTAATATAATTCTGTTTTTCGATGAAACTACTCGATATGTGGTCAATAATTATTTTATAGAGTATATTGTATGATATTATTCGTTGTACGGGTTCTCCTTTAATCTCTTACTTTCAGTTGAAGTACTGGTTATCTTTCATTAAAGCTGGTCACGACTATTCCAATAGCAGTCCTAAACCAGTGGTACAGATTGTTGCTACACATGTTGACTTAGCTGGCAATCCAGACGAAGGTAACTATAGACCATCAAGCCCGGGGGAGGGGGGTACTCGACCCAAAATTGGGTACAGGTGTGCGTCCAATGTTTAGAGTAACCGAACTGTACAAAAATATGACCCATTTATATAGTTGGTTCCAAAATGTCAACCCATTTATATGAAGTGACCAAACTGTACAAAAATATGACCCATTTATATAGTTGGTTCTGAAATTTCGCACCATTTTCATGTAATCTTAGCAAAATCGGCCCATTTTCATGGTAACCTTTTTCCGACAATCAGAAAAATTAGAAAAATCGACCCATTTTCATATTAAACTGCCACCAAAAATTGAAAAATGGACCCATATATATATATATATATAGTAACAATATATGGCCTCAAAAATGACTCATCTACAGCCTGTCTCAAAAACAAATGGTACAATCAAAAACCAATTTTTTTTCAATATTATATCTCAACATAAGTAAGTTGTTTTGTATATCACATTCAAGAGAAAATACCAGGCTTTCCAGGATTGTTTGTTTCATCTCAATTGCTTATTTCAATCGAGAGAGAACTCCAGTTTACTGCGGAACACAAATATCGAGTTTGTGCCACTTTCTGGTTGAGTGAAAACGGTGAACGAATTAGTTAAACATAAGTTATTCACACTTGAACAGATATGAAATTCTTTAAAAAGGGATTAACTTCATTAACACCTTCTATGTACACAAAGGCAGCATTTTATAATACCTGCCACATGTTTTGATTGAGATCTCGATCACTTGAGCACAGTAAGTGTTAATAAACTCTAAAAGATACGAAAATAGTTACGTAATGGTGGAAGTTATGATCAGTAAGTTCTGGCTTTAAGATAAAGTGAATAACATTCGACATACTGTTGTTTGTCAGAAGAGAACCATGAGCGTACAGCAATCTGGAGGAGAGTTTCTATGGTATTGAAGTATCATGAAACGCAAATTCCTACCACCACTTTGATACTTTCCTTCTAAATTGGAATTTTTATTGACTTTTACAATTAGAAAATGCACAAAGATAGTGCAATATTTTAAAACATTTCTTTGGATTTGGAGTGTTTATTTTGGTTGCAATTACATTCCTTCTGGCATGATTTGTTTACTAAATTTAATCTGTGTTTTGTTTCTTTTTTTTGTCAAGTTGCAATCTTTTGTGAGCTCCAAGACAGCATGGCATAGCTGGACGAAACAACTCTGCCCATGCATAAAAGTGGCACAAAATCGATTTTGGTATATCGCACTAAATTGATTATATCTCTGGATTGACAAAAGCAAATGAGATGAAATAAACACCATTGGAAAGCCTGGTCTTTGTTCTTTAATATTATGTCAAGTAAGAATGACTTATTTTGAAATTTTATATTTGACCAATTTTTTTTTCTGATGGTACCACTTTTTTGAGACAGGCTGTAAGTTATTATTAGTTCAGGTTCACCTTTAATGCTGTTTCAAAGAGTGAAGTCTTTCAACCCAACATTTTTTCATGATAGTGGAGCGGTTTGGACTGCAAAATTGTCGACAACCCCTCCCCTCGGTACAACAAAACGCAACCACTTCTATTCGAAAGATAGTAATAAATAATTTTAAAAAAATATGGTTGTGGTCAAAAACTTTGGTGGCAGGGGTGTTTTTTGGGTCAAAAAATCACGTTTTTGAGCTAAAAACTTAAGAATATCAAGATTTATTAATTTTTTAGCAATACTATCAATCTCTGACATTTATATTTTAGATTTCTGTTTTATACAATATATAAATGGTCTAGATTTTTAGCCCCAAAATCACCTTTTTTCCTAAAAAAGCATCCTTTTTATCACATGTCACCACAACGAGTATTACCTGAACCCTTTATGCAATGTATAAAATCTATATCAATAACAAAAAGGATACCATAAAAATAAGATTGTAATATTTTTACCTTAAAAAATATAAAAAATAATAATTTCGCTTTTTTTTTTTTTTTTTTTTTTAGCAAATGAGATGAAATAAACACCATTGGAAAGCCTGGTCTTTGTTCTTTAATATTATGTCAAGTAAGAATGACTTATTTTGAAATTTCATATTTAACCAATTTTTTTTTCTGATTGTACCACTTTTTTGAGACAGGCTGTATATAGTAACATAGTGGGAAAACATCCCATCGTTATAGTAAGGGGTAAAAATGCGACCCATATCGGCGGCACATATGTACCTACCCTTTTCCATTGGGTATTAAGTGAGCATCACCCAGATTGTTTGGGGGATGTTGTCTAGGCAGTAATGACGACGATGTAGCTGTAGTAATTATTTAGTTTGAAAAGTTTTTTGTAGGAAGGGCTGTTTTAGTACAATCTTGTTAGAAACTGCCTATAGTACAAATTTCACAGATTTTGAATATTCAGAAATTAGCGTAAAATGTGCACAAATTGTATAGTGTTATATGTTATTGTACTGCCTGCCTTAAAGGCAGAAAGACTGTTGTCTGTTGTTGATGTCTGTTGATGTGAAAAAGGGTTAATATTTGCCTGTAATATCTGCATACTTTGATGGATTTAAACCAAACATGAGCCATAAATGCAACATGGGATCCCTCATTTGTTGATGAGGTCAAAGGTCACATACCAAGGTCAAAGGTCACATACAAAGGTCATGTGAGTGCAAGTTGTAAGAGGTTGAAAGTTTTAAAATTTACCTTAATTGAAAAGCTGGAGTTCAATTGGAACCAAGCCCTCATTTGTTGATGAGGTCAAAGGTCACATATCAAGGTCAAAGGTCATATGAGGCCTATCATTTACAAACTGCGACGACAGGTGATGCGGTCTGAGGAAGCCGCCTGGTGTCAAAGTATATTGACAATCATTGAAGGATTAACTTGGGTAGACGAAAGCCTTTATAGTGGTGGATATTAAGCAGTCTTGTATCAAGCACTCTGACCCAACAGGTGCTTCATATTGGATATTTTAAATCCTTTCTCCCTCTCCCTATGCTGTTGTTCTTTTATGTTTACTTAATTTTATTGTCTTCTTCCAGCAAGACAATGTGCCAAGAGCACACTTGAATATGTAACCGAGATATTTCAAAAACACCTTGACATCCGTGACAACCTTGTAGTTGTGGATAGTCGTGACCCAAGATCCAAAGATATGATGCTTCTCCGAACAAGGTTGCATGCCATTGCTGATGAGATGAAGGTATGATGAAAATCACAGAAATTAGTTGGGAATATGTGTTTGGAAGGCTGACTCAGAGATTTCGAAATACATATTTTTTTATGTATTAGTACGTAGAACTGAGATAGACACCTAAAATGCTAAATTGCAAAATTTGAGATCATTTTTTGTTTTGATGCAGTAAACATGTATAGTATAACAGTGCCATAGTATTATAACATCTGGAATTTTTTAACAAAGTTGTGATTTTCTATATGAAGGACTTTGATTTGAGCTTAGCTATTTCACAGTGATTAGTATATAAATGAGCATTATGTATATGCAGAAAACATGATTTGTTTGAAAATTGAGGGCACCCTCCTCAGGAAATCTGAGTCGGCCTTTAAAGGTGCATTTCGTGATTCCAGCATCTTCTGCTTTATTCATCGTTCACTAGATATCCTTGAGAAAAGCTTATTCACAAAATTTTGATTGATTCCAATCTTGCGGTTTTGTATTATGGGCAATTCCTTGTTTCCCATGGTCCCATAGACCACTGTGCTGTATTTCTGTCCGTTTACCGACAGAAAATACAAAATTGTAAATTTCTTACAGATACGGCTGAATTTGTACGTAAGAATAAGTACACATGGATTACTAATAATGAAAGTGGTGGGTGGGGACGAGGTTGAATTTCCCCCTTTAATCAGGAAGTGTGTAAATTTAGGGAGAGGAATCTTGTTCACTCAGATTGAACCCTCCCTTTTGTGCTTAAAGTGACAGGAGGAGATTTTTTTAGGATACAAATTTCTCTCAAATTTCACTGGATCGGTTGTAGACCACCTACCGAGAACCTTTTGAAGGTTTATTGGACAAACAGGTACAAAAGAAAACCGCAAACCTTGTTTTGAACTTGCTTGCTATCGTAATCGCTCCCCATAGAAAACCATGCTTTGACTTTCTGTCGTGCATGACAGAAACTACTAAATCATCATCTTATTACATAAAGACGGCATATTCGGCTTATTCACTTCAGGTGTGATCTAATATATTGGTAAGCATTCCAAATATGTAAAAAACCGGGGTTCGACAAAAATTGGGGGCGCTTCTTTCTGGAAATCTCCTCATGTCTCTTTAAAGGACTATACTTTGCTAATCAAAAATTGTAAAAAATTATAAGAAATCAAATTATTCAAAGTTTTGCATGCTTTAACCAATACTACTCTGTACCCTACCCTACAAGTGCTTAAGACTTACATCCACCTATAAGGACGAATTGGATATTTTACTTTTAGATTAATATGTCTGTATCTTACGACAACACGTAACTGATGGAGATTCATATCTTTGAATACGGCTGTTTTCCTCTTCTGTCATATTTCAGTTGCAAGAAATAACTTACGAGAATGCTATAGACTCATCCTTCACTTCTAACCTATTTGGCACATTTTCAATACTTTGACTCTTTTAAAGGCTGACTCCGAAATTTCCCGATAGGGCGCCCTCATTTCAAACAAATTGGGTTCTAGCATATATATAATGCTTGTTCGGATACTAATCACTGTGTGAAATAGCTAAGCTCAAATCGAGGTCCTTCATATAGAAAATCACAACTTTGTTATAAAATTCCGGATCCGGAATTTTTCTTTTACACAGTATCCTATGGTACTGTAATCCATATATAAATGTTTACTGCTTGAAAACGAAAAATCTGATTGGTCTCAAACTGATAGTGTCTTTAATGTTGGTTATTCCTTCATGTAATATTTGCACATAACTAGTCTGGTGTCAAGACTTATCCCACATTTCTAACACTGTTCGCTCCACATCATTTCACATCTGTAACACAGGTAAAATCAGAAAATATCTTAATTATCATGCTGCAGAACAAATACTTTACTCTGATGCGACCTCACATTTAGATGCAGGCAATTCAATTTTATTTGGGTCAGGTCAGGTTTCCTTTGAGGGTCTGCTACTGGTATCCTGGTAACCAGTACTACATGTACGTACCTGTCCCAGGCCCGAGTTGTCGGCGGCTAAACCGTCACCCCCATTTGGTTTCTAAGGAAATCTGATGAGGGTAGCTGCTGGTTACCCTGGTAGAATGAAAAAGAAGATTCTACCTACAAGGGTGTCAGCTCTGGAAAGTTAATGGCGGCCATCCAGCACATGCTGCCTTGCATGGTGGGTGTGGTTGCCCAAAGGCTAGGCCCACCACTGAAAACTGCGAATTGATGTCAGGAAGGTCATCCGGTCAATTATCTTTTGCTCCAATAAATCCTCACACAGCAATATTGCTGAGTGAGGTGTATCCGGCCATGCTGAAGTTTGCATTTATGAGCATGGATCACCGACTATCGGCCTTGACCATGCACCGGTGCAACTATGCGACTCCAAATACAAATCAGATAGAGTTGGGATATCCAGGCCCAATGGACTATGAAGAAAGGATGGAGAAGTGACATTAATAACAAGACCCAGCCATGATTTGATAGCATTGGTATGAGTATGGGCAAGCGGTTGGAGTTGACCGTCGCATAATTCGTGCACAGTGAGCATGAATCTCAGTGAAGGGACTGCACATGCAATTTAAAATTCTTACAAATTTGAGAAGATTCAATTTTGGGTACAAACAACCACCAGTTTGTCTCGATAGTATCAAAAAAGACAAAACAGAAACAAAACAAGCACATAAAGATAGGGCTACAATAGTGATCAAAAAATTGTTAAAATCAGCAGGAGTTACGAGGGGGCCGACCCCTTACTGGGGCGCTGCCTGGACCCTGCCAGGGACATAGTGCCCCCCCAGCCCTGGCATATTTACAGTTTTTTTCAAGTGGACTACTATAATACATGCAAGGGCAAGGTGTGATATATGATCAGGACACAGAAGTATGTTCACTGTTGAATCGGCAAGGTACATTCAAAGTGAATGAACAGTACGTTGGGTGTTTGCCAGGGGCGGCTCCCGAATCGGTAAAGCAGGGGCGAAAAGGGAAGAGTTATATACTGGAGTTATCAGAAAACAGACTTATTCATGCAGAACCCTTTATTGATAGTATTAGTAATGTTTCGCAAGTGGCCTACAACATTCTAGCTACAATAATGTGTAAAGAGTATGGTTCAGCTTGGAGACATCATAATGGGACATGAAAATTAGCCAAAATATTTTGAAGATGAGCTGAGAAAAATAGATGAGGTTTTCATTGATGCCAATCTCAGTTTGGGTGGGGTGCGAGGGGGGGCCCGGTCAACGCTAAGGATCAGATAAAGCTTCTCGAATCTCGAGGTTTGTGAATGGTTTGAAGAGGTGAACACAGAGGAGCAGCAGCAAAATACTCTATTGTCCCACCGATCATTTGGCAGTTTGGAAACTGAGAAGAAATGTACTTTTGATGGGTTATTGGCCATGCAATGTAATTGATATATTCAAGCATCTTTGATTTTTTACTTTTTTTTCACCTTTAAAGAAATCAAGAACTGTGCCACTGATCTGTGAAGAAGAAAAACTGGCTCCAGCGCAAGGATTTCTTTTTTTTATTTTTTTTTTTGTTTCTTCTTTCTGTGTCACCAGGCTCCTTCAACAAATGTCCAGTATCTCAGATGGAAAGGTTTATCCTTAAAGCTGTGTGGACATAAACTATCGGCAGACAGTTCAATTTTGTTTGCTGTTGTTGATCGAAATGACATGGTGAGGTTAAGATGTCAAACTCTCATTATCAGAATTTAAACGGAGGTGACTGTTTGATAACCTACCGGTCCCTCCACTGGGTGAAAAACAGGATAGTGCGAGTGTGCGAAGTCCGATGTGTATGTAAGGTGGTGTGTTCCAGTTTGGTTAGATTTTGGTCAGGTTCGTTTTTTGGGTCTCCTTCAAAAAGTTTTAAGTCCAATTAAACCAGACTTGGGGATAAGGTGCACTAGGAGTTCCTCATATGTATATGATGTCAAATGTTTGGTCAAGGTCCGGTCATCTGAAGGTCCATGTTCCAGACTGCCATGGCCAGGGGGCCGCAAGTTTACTTGCAGTATGTTTTAAATTTGTGGAAAACCACGTGGACTCTGAGCTAATGGGGTATCAACTGCAGACTGTTTTTTGTGTCTAAAGGTTTATTTAGAGAATAAAGGATGAGATTTGGTGAACTGGTACTCTCTTACAACAAATGAAACAAGGGCGATACCATGAGTTTAAGTGGAAAATGAGGCGCGAGACGCGTATGCCACGCAAACTAATGGTGTCGCCGGGTTTCAATTCGTCGTAAGATGAGTACCGGTCCAAATCACCTGTATTCTCATTATTAAAAAGCTTAACATTAGGTCATCTTTAACCCAATTTCGCGTACTTTACGGCGTAAATACAACAAGAAGGGACTGCCACCACACAGTGACAACATTTCGAAAACGTTACAGAACATTACATACATCAAACAGCATTAAAGGCGCAATTCCAAAAGTGATCAAAGCGCAACGGAAGATTACAAAAAAACAAAAACAGAGTTAATCTGATGGATACAAATGGGACTTTAAGCCCTTTTTGAAGCTAGATAGGGTACAAGCATCCCTGATGTTTTGGGAAGGCGGGTCATAGTAAGGGTGCAGAACACATAAAATGATTTGTCGCCAATACGATTTTTGCCAACATTGAACGGTAAGAAGTGTTTTTATCATGATGATGTGTGACTGGACCAGTGGTGACATTGGCTTTAATGACCAATAAAATCTGTAGGTATTCTCGGAGCACTTCCCTGTAGGCATTTGAAAACCATACAACCGATATTCATATATTATACGCTCACGTATAAGTAACCAATGAAGATTATTTAAGAGAGGGGATGGACTATCCACGCCGTCCGCATAAAAATTGAGTTTCACCGCCTTGTTTTGAGTGATTGAAGACGGATCGAGTCCTTGGGATTTGGAACACTTAAAGGTAGGGCATTACCATAGTCTAAGCGAGAAAGAATGAGACTGCGAACCACATGATGCTTTGTGTCCTGGTCAATATATTGGCACGATACGCATGGATAGTTCTTAAAAGAAAGTTAACAGAAGAAATAGAGAGTGATATGTTGAGTCATGGACATGCGATCCCCCCCCATCCCCAATTATTCCTAGTTGAGCACAGAAGATTGTTTAATAATGTCATTACCAACTGTGAGTTCAAACGGTGAGGGAGTGTCATTGAGTCCTTGGAGATGTCAAGATATAAAAATTTGGTCTTGCTATGATTGAGCTTTAATTTATTCTTGGTCATTCCAGTCGCTGAGTTCAGTGATACATGATTACCAGTTTATGAAGTGCCCTATGTGAATGCATTGGTATTCTGGGGTAAAAGAACTGTATATTTGTGTATCGTCGGCATAAAATATGAAATTTAGGCTCCATGTCTACGTATGATTTTAGCCACAGGCGATGTGGTATATAAAATAACCCAAGCGGCCCATAAAACCCTTGAGAACGACCAGATATCCGTTTGCATATCAGAAAAAACATCCTCAATTTGAACTTGATACACACGACTTTCCAAATGATTTCACCCATGAAGAGCATACCAGTATGCCAAAGTTACACTGTCAAGACGTTTTAACAGCAAAGCGTGATCAATTGTATCGAATGCTGCAGACAGGTCCAATACATTACAAGAAAGTAACCTCTGCCTGTCTACAGCATCAAGATATCGCTTCTGCACTTTGAGAGAGCAGTTCAGTAATTCTGCAGCGAAAATATTTTGGCAGATTGATAATTTCAATGAGATTGTTCTGATACAAGTATTCTTTGAGCTGATTACTGGCAACTTTTTCAATTATCTTGGAGATGAAACTAATGCTTATAAACTGGCCGGATAATTGGAAAATTCATGCAGTTACAGAGCTGCGCTTTTTTAAGTATGTGAGTTATCAGAGCACGACCCATAGACTGGGACCATACCAGATGAAAGTGAAATGTAATGACATGAGTGAGAAATGCCGAAGAATGAGAAAATGTTAGAATGCAAACGAATCATACGCACGAAGACACAACTACGTTAGGCAGGCGCGCGCGAACGTAGCTAAACTCAGTATGACGCAAGGCGATTTCAACCTAAAAATACATCAATACGCAGTAAATACACAATGCGTACTACCTGGGTTCAGATGTCGAATGAACCTAGGCATCAGCTGAAATTGCTTACATTTCACAGCCTGTTAAGAATGGACTATTCAACTGCAATGTATTGCGCTTTTACAGTTTTGTAGTGTTTCAAAAATTTCCCCAAACCAAGAATGGCAATATTTAGGGGATCGAATGAAGAAAAACAAAACACTAACATCCAACTTGCCTGTTTTGTTGGATTGCAGATATATCGATCCAAGAACAATTTATGGCATGATACAAAGTAGTACTGAGACCAAGCGGGCTTTGTTCCACAATCATCCGACATACCTTTGCCTGGTCGCGACTTCCCAGTGAATGGCTCGTATGCCAAGAAAAGCCCTATTTTACAAAGGGATCCTCAAGAAAATCTTCAAATCTGATCATCGAACATCAATTTCTCATTTATTTCCTGCAGATTATGAATACTGATTCGCTGATATGCCATGATCATTTGTAATACGGCAAGATACCGAAGGAGAAGCGATGACGAGTCTACTGGGATCATGACCGAAACCAGGAATACCATGGGATAAGCTTGCAGTGTGTGGATGATACAGACATGCTTACAGCAGGAGTCTTCCCAATGTCTTCAGGTACAGATCATGAAGAAGAAAAATACAGAAAGACGAGGGGTCAGGACAGCTTGACCTACCATCCCAGATGGACAATGCGTATGATCAAGTTTGTTGGTAAAGTAGAAGGCCATGCATTGAATGGATGATCAGAAGCAAGCTATTCTAATGGCTGTGCGATGCCGTAAGAAGGTGGCCGAGAGTTACATGTTCTTAAGGAGATAGGGATTTGCTGGGCCAAACAGTAATGAAGGAGAGGTCCCGGTACAAAGATTGAAGAAGCGTCCTTTAGTCAAGTGACTACGCAGCAAACGCGCCGCATGAGTCGGTTGCATCATATACCAAAGAACTCAATGAAGCATATGAATCAGGCGAAATGGTATGCAGTAGGTCTCACTTCCGCTTAGTGACTCATGAAGTCCTCTGTATGGTTTGACCCCACCTATTGGAGCAGCCATGGATGGATTGGGACATCCATGTACAGAACTAAGAAACCTCAGAAAGCGTCTTCAGCATCTGACACGGAAGAATGCCAATTGGATGATTACAGACCTTTAGCTGAAATACTTACTGCGTCTTTTGTGTTTTATATTGTAAACAAAGTGAGGCAAGGATCTGATGAAGAGCCCAGAAAGAAATTGCGCTCATCCTTGAAGATGTCGTTGAGCATTGTCACACTACAAGGTCATCAATAACAGCACACTAGTGAAGGATTATGGGCCAAGACAAGCAGGTTCCCAACAACTATTGCCAGCATTGTAGCAGTCCTAGCAAGCAAGCGACTGAGTTGGTAATACAGAGCAGCCAAAACACCTGAAAGATAGTTTGGAAGATTTGGGCCATGAGTAATCGAGTCTTTTTGCGGCGGTGGTTTCAGAACTGAACTACCCGTTGATCAGCAGTTCGTGGAGGTCAAGCCTGGTTGATTTTGAACAATAGAATCCGGTTCCAACCAGACAGAAATGGGCAGAACCTGCAAGCAATTGGTGGTTGTGTTTTGAACCTGCCCCTTAAAGGCTGATTCAAAGATTCAGGAAACATAACATTTCTGTGCATTAAAGGCAATATCAGGGATGTGCTAAATCAGAAATCAAACAAATCATACAAAAATCAGATTTTTGACATGTCTGCTACAAGTAAGGTATCTACATACCTGCAAAATGATAAGAATAGAAGCAACCTAATTACACAACAACAGAGTATTTTGTCGTATAGGTCCGTCCGACACTTACTACACCACGCTTGAAGAGATTCGTATCTGGCATACTACCATTATTTCCGGTCTGGCAATATTTCAGTTGGAAAATGTAAACTGCTGAGGATTCTACAGACTTACTTTTCCTTTCAGCTATTCCTCGCAAATTCAACTATTTGATCTTCGGATAATCACTTATAGTGTCTTTAATTCTCAAAAACGAGCATTCAAGATAGTCACCTAATTCAACGCTCAATCTGAAACTTGATCGCACATAATATGTGGAGACAACATCAATTGATAATTTCTGACCATTTTGCCGGGCCCTTGACCTCTAAATGCCTTTGACCCCAGTTTTGAGAGGTGTAACTTTTGGAGCACTACCCAAGGATCATTACGTGCAAATGCATGAAAATGTGTGACATGTATTTGAAATGGTACTCAATTGTGTTAAGGTTAACATTTTTACCAGGACAGATACACACTACCAAAGCGATCACTATGTGCCATCTTGCAGGCGACACCAAAACGACCATTTTACAAAAAAAAACATCCTGTAAAGCTCTTTGGGCCTGGTGGTAATAGCCATTTTTAATTGCATCGATCATAAGTATTGTACGATTTCATTATATCATTTCCTTTACAGTTATTTGATGGAATGCATGCCTCCAATCAAATGCATCACGCGTAAGTTTTTGGTGATAGAGATGTTAGGACCGGGCCAAAATGGTCCATACAAGGATAGACAAGACAATGTGTGTCGAAACTGCTGGTTACCGAGGTCAACATTTTACATACACATGGGGGAAAATAGCAGGGATCGGCTCAGAGACCAGACCACGATAGCAACCCCCGCCCACTGTGTCCAGTGCAGTCCAAAGGGACGTTAAGACATTTCCACTGAGTTGCCAGTTGTGCAGTTTCATTGATAATTTCTATAGCAAGTTGAAGGTCCATGAACGTATGATGTAATACCGTGTGATACTAAATGTGCGCCTAGTGTGTCTTTGGATTATGTGAAACACTATGTATACAAAGAAAAACATTTAACATAAGATGTGTGATCCTATCTACTATGTGTGATTCTTTTAAATTATTGGTATATGGTCAAGGCATTGCTTTTTTTCATTTTGTTATGATGCAGTATTTGCAGACAAATTCAGTATGTTGAGCTATAGCAAAAAATAGTTTTTGATAAGATTTACAAGTGCAATTACATTTTTTCCCATATGTTAATCCATGTGTTAGTTAGTGAAGATGTTCAAACAAATAAAACACACAAACTTGAGCTTAGACAATGAAGCTTTTTAAAAACAATAAAAATAGGCCTATATTTATGAGTTTCTAGAACACTTAAGCTAAACAAATAAACGTATGTATTTATTCATTAGGATTTATATTTGCCTCTTCAGAAGATTGGTATTTGCCGTTACAAACCCTAATAGTGAATAATATGTACAACTAGCCCTGTCATCTAGTCTATGCTTGTTCATCAAGTGTTATTACCTTTACAAGTTACTATTTTTTAGATTTACAAAGGGGCAACACTAACACAAATCCCACCAGCTGGAGCCAACTAGAGTACATATTGGCCTTGGACCTGCCTACTGTAAACTAACATATGGTGACCTAATTTGTTGGATGTAAACAAACTTTGGAAAGTGGGTTGACTTGAGGTCATTATCAACTTGGAAAAAGACCGACAGTCTAAGGTTAGCGAGACATAATTTGGCCCGGGGTCCTTACTTTTCCGACTCAAAATACTGTTTTTGTTTTGTTTTTCCTATTTTGATCCAAATACTTTATGTACCTTTATGAGACATATTTGCCTTTAATATGTACTCCTTGAGACTCTAGGGAGACTTCCATGTTAGTCCTTTATTCACAAGTTTGAATATTATGCAAACTTTGAGAATTTGTATGAAATACTGTCTGTAGAAAACCCCTTTTACAGCCCATAGTAAAAGTATCATCTGCATTAAAGGCACTTGTTATGATTAAAGTTTATCATGTTCTCCATTTGATATGTATACACCCACCACCAAGAAAATTAGGTTCAGTGCAACGAGTTTCACACTAAGGTGCTCCACTAAAAAAAAATCCAATAGTACTGATTTCTGGCCTGGATGTAAGCTTCCCGTAAAAAATAACCCCATCTGAAAGGATTAATCTGAGAAGTGTTTTCTTTGGTACAAAATTGTGAAATTACTTATTTCGTATAGGAGCAAATACGAATTCAGCCTATGTTTTACATTGAAATACAAGAAAATTAGAATCACTTTTTTCTCCTTTTAAGATACATTTCTGTAGCCCAATTCAAGGTAAGAATCTATTAAGTGTTCTAGTCGATATTACTATATTTGGGTGCCGCAAAATCTCTTTTGCAACCTTTAGAAATTCCCAAGTTCCCAACAAGTTTTCGAACCCAATTGTTTAAAAGTTTTTTAAATTGGGGGGGGCAAAATTGGGCCCCCCCCCACCATGAAAAGAAGTTGTCTATATTGGCATCACATTCCTGATCATTGTCAAAAACACCATCATACGCCTGTCCAATCTACTGCTATGTTCTTTCAATGTTCCACAGAATTCATTCCTGTTGATGTCCAACTCTGCTGTCGACACCATCCCTCCGCAAAACTACTGGCCCAAATTGGCATATGGACCTTGAAACATCACATATCATGAGGTCACTGGACCCGCAGATCCCAAGATCCTAACCGATGAAGATAACGAAGAGTAGAGGCTATCAAGGCACAGACGAAAGGATCAAAACTGCTTCTGGATAAGCTGATAACTTCTACAAGCCCATCGTACAAACCTTATTTCCACAGTGCCCTAGACAGTCCTTATTATGGTGTAAAGCACTTGGCTTTTAATTTGGATTGTCATTACAACGTCCATGTGAGAGACTACCAGAATTTGTGAGACTTCATGAATCAGACATGCACATTGTTGAAGTAGATGATATGGCCTCTCTAAGAGCAAGTCCAATTTGGCATTTTAAAGGCTGACGCAGAGATTTTCAAATATATTTTTTTGTGTAGTAATTAATAGTCATCTAGAACTAATTATAGGTCCACCTAAAATGCTAATTCCAAAGTTAGAATGAATCGGATTTTCCTTTCATGCAGTAAACATTGTATGCACAGTATCATCATACGCATATGATACCGTAATAACATCCAAAATCCATACAGAACTTTAAACAAGTTTGATTTTTCTAATATGAAGACTTCGATTTGACTTAGTTATTTCACACAGTGATAATGGACACGCATTATGTATATTCAAAACACGATTGTGGTTTGAAAATGAGTACACCCTCATCGGAATCTCTGAAAAAGGGTGTCAGCCTTTAAATTGGATTCAAAGGGTGTAAAATTTGTTTTTTGAAGGTTTTTCAATCCCACAATGCACCAGTATTTGGAAATTTCACCTCATAGGGTCCTGTGATCACATAAGTCTATTCCTTACCATAACACATACAACCTGACTTTTACGCATCATTTTAGCCATAAAGAATTAGTACACTTTGGGAAATTTTTTAAGCATATTTCTGAATGTCTTGTGGTTCTTACACACTTTTTGGAACACTTTTAATCATTAATCGGACTATGTGTTTAGTACAGCACAGTATCGGGCGCATTGCTATGCATCATGGGGATTGATTAAAACACCCTCGAAATGGATCTCTTACCTATCGTCTTGTGGTTTGCTATGGCTTGCTATCATCCCAATTGGGAATTACACCAGATTACACAGTGTAAATGGGGAAGCACGGCATTTTCTCTATTTTATCACACAAGTCACCAAATGTAAATTCACAATATACCGCACCGATACCTCAACATTTTTTTCCCACACTTGCCCTTCGGGGTAAACCCCAATGTAAAAAAAGCACTAGAGCCCAAACCTTGCCCAACTTGGCCTCAGTTTTTTCTCTGGAAACCTATCCTAAAAAATATCTAGGTAAATATCTTCAAATTTTGTGTTGTAACAATTGTAAAATGATGCGATTTAGTATTCCAGGTAACATGTAATAATGATCATGAACATATCTACAAGTCAAAATTATGGAGAATTATGCCAGATCCAGACCTTTTCAAGGGGACTGACATTTTGGTCATGAGCTAACTCTGAAGAGTCCAAGACATGACTCCAGGGATCACCTTCAATTTTAACCCTGCAACCTCTTACAACAAAACTATTCCATATTGCACAGGGGTGTGTAGCGGCGTTTGTACACCGGACTCGCCTAATCGCCGTACTTCGCTATTTTCCCTGTGTTGATGTAATTTATCACGAATATTTCGAAGTTTAGTGGCAACCAAACAGGGCTACTTGCTTTTGGGCCCATAATGATTGTTGGTAGCAAAAGATTGTCACACATCAGGACCTACTTTTTATTACCATTATCAATGCAGTCAAATGTTCATTAGCTGCGTGTACAACAAAATTAAGTTATAAGCTAATATTGCATGAAACAACTAATTGAGTTAGGCAACAAGGTCTAATCTGCCACTTAGGCCCTATTGTTGCACTCAGATACATGCTAGCCATGTGAAAAGATGCGAATAGCCCCTCTTGTTGCCTCACCTCGAACATGGCAGATAGCCCTTTGTGTTTGCTCTAAACCTTGCTGCAATCATCAGGCCTGTTTGTTATTTTGTTAATTCGAGGTTTATAAATTGCACAGGCAGATGTCAATATTCATTAATATCAAATCAACAGAACTGATTTCGAATTTATTCCTACTAAAGTTTTGAAAAACAACATCTTTTGTATCATCTGCCCAAGTGTTTGTCCCCAATGCAACAAAGGGGCTAATTCTGAACAAAGGGTGTGTAAATCATGCTATTTAAAACTGTCATAAACTCAGAGATATATGAGCTATAATAATCATCGGTAAACTTATTGTTTACTTTAGAAATGGCTCTGATATTTTCCTTTTATACCCCCTTTGGAAGTACAAATTGAAAACCAGTGGTCCAAAAAATCTTTTAACATGCTTTTCCCTCAACATGGCCGAAATGCAGATAGCCCTTTGTTGCACTAAACCCTCGATTTAGTTGAATCTTCACGCAACATAAGTTTAAAACTTTTTAAACAAAACTTTGGAATTCAATTTTTGTGTTTTTGTCCCAAAACTTCTGGTGGTTGAATTTTTGTGAACTTACGCGAGCAAAAATGTCGTGACTACTTGACAAACAACGAATTCTCCTAACTTTCACGTCTGTGGCAGAAATCTAATCATCTTCTCAGTCCCAGCCTGCAGTGCACGAGTCATCTCATTTATTAGCCTTGATGTAGTCCTCTAGCACAGAAAAGTTTTATGGATGGCGGGATGAATGGGCGGTGTGACCTATTTACCGCGGGTAATTGGCGGTCAATTTGAGCAATAAGGGGTCGAGACAGCTTGTTAATGTTCATTACGTCCTATGTCAAGATGCCGGGTGAAAAGGCAAACAAAAATATACACATTGGCATACAAAGCATAATTGGCAATGTCTTGTTTCGCCACCACCAGTGCGTCCATAGTTCACCAGTTTGCGTCTCGCGCGTGAGGTCCATTCACCTCATATACAGGCTCCGGGCTTTATTTCCGGCTTAGTCCGTTACTTCTTCCGTCCTTGAGTTAGGGGTCAAATGACGTCACGGGTGGCAACAATTTTGCAACTGAGTGAAATTGGTGAAGACCGAGCTGAAACTGAAGTGAATGCATATTCAGTCATACGACTAATTAGATTCTCGGTCTCCTTAAATGGGTCTGAGCTCACTACCTATCTTTTAATCTTTTTGTTGATTTTAGTAGAATTACTAAATCATTTTTGTATCCATAAGAAAAATACACAATTCCCGCCCCATGTGTAAAGCTGTGCAGTCTTCATATTCATCACCACACAGTGATCCTTCGTGTATTGAGGATTATTTTTTTACTTACCTATGGAGTCCTGCTGCTTTCCATTCACTTCAGCCAGTGAAGCACTTCCATAAATGGAGGGTATGGAGAATTAAGCGAAGTAAGCGATTTAGAGGTCATTCCGTGTTTTTTTTTTCAAACGCGCGGTGTGTAGTACCAATTTAATATCAACTAAAAATTATGCAAACCATTTTTTCTTCAGAATATTCGCTGTAAACCAATTTCTTCCGAATATCAACTGTCCGATTTGACATTGACTGGGTGTATTTTATAATTGCCCTAGAGAATTTTTCAGTGCCCAGGCATCATACAGGCAATTTGACAAGGCCTGTTATTTCTGATATCACTCTGTAAATGTGTTGGAAGCCTTTCAGTATAAGAATAGCTACAATCGATGTTCTACTACCATGTAACAAAACGCTATAAAGCATAGAATGGCAATAATGAACCCTCCGTCTACCGAGAGCCATTTTTGTGACAAAACTCCCTGAAAAGGGGGTGGTTGCCACTCCTGTGATTATCTTTACTGAACGTCTGATTCCTATAAATTTTTTGGTACCCACAGAATAGCTTCTTCCAAGTGCGGATGTAGGAAAGGGCCCCGTCAGCACTTTTTCAGGTGGGCCCCCTTTAGCGTCAAGAATATCGCACTTCTAGTGCGACTAAGGGTGTCCCGCGGGGGCCCTGTCATCAGCTGCGGACACTGCTGACTCTTAAAGTCCGACTCACTGCTGACAGTATCATGGAATCGTTAGATATGAAACTTCTTAAAATGCAAGTTTTGTAAGCAAATGCTGTTTAATTTAGCCATGTCCGCCCTAACGCTTCAAATCAGAACCCTGTTACAAAACCTCCTTTGGAAGTAATGCATTGTGGAAGCTCCTGATATCTTCTCTTGCTTCTTCCGGGGTATCAAAATAAGTACCCCCGACTTTCCATTATGTCATCATGGTCATAAGTTGAGGTAAGAATATGACTTGCTAGGCTGATTTGCTCACACTAACTATGGTAGTAGCCACGGATCACATTGTAAAAAACAACCTATGGTATATCGTAATTCAGGACATGTGTATGATCGGTGTGGAGGCTTTCGAAATTAAGCAATAGCTAACTATGCAAATTCATTAACTTCAAATGGTATGAATAATAATATTTGTACAGATTTACTGTTGCATATGACACTTTAATGTTGCAGTGCTGCCATATCTCTACATAATTATTCTTTGATGTATATAGTATGTACTGTCAGGTCAGTTCCCTTTGAGGCCTGCTACCGATATAACCTGTTACCCAGTACTACCTGTCAGAGGCCCGAGTTGTCGGCGGCTAAACGGTCACCCCCACGCCCATCGGGTTTCTAAGAAATCTGAATGAGGAGGGTAGTTTGGTTACCCTGGTAGAATTAAAAAGATCTACCTACATTGGCGTCAGCTCTGGAGAGCCAAGGTTGGCCATCCAGCACATTCTACATTGCATGGTGGGCGTGGTTGCCCAAAGGCTAGGCCCAACCACCGAAAAATGTGGGTTGACGTCAGTAAGGGCAATCCGGTCAGTTATCTTTTGGCTCCATAACTCCCCACACGCTGTATTGCTGGTGAGGTGTATCCGGCCACCCCCGTTAGGCAGGGACAAAACCGATTTAAAACTTTGGTTTTAACTAACCTTTTAACAATATAGAAGCTAAAGTACTCATGATGTACATGTATGCAGAATTGTATCTGATCAAGTGTAAAATTGGGTTTCATTTGAGAGTACTTAATTCGTAACAAGACGTCAAAAGCAGGGGTGCTCAATAGGCAGCCCGCGGGTCAAATCCGGCCCGCCAACCATGAATTTTGGCCCTGGACTTGCTCTAAAATATAAGGGAAACATAAGAATTTTTTCAGGTGTGTTTGGCCCTCGATTAGGGAACTTTCAAATATGTTAGGCATTCTCGGCCCCTTCAGCTACAATAATTGTAGAACCTCTGCGAAAAGTGTTCTTAATGCAATGAAGTTGTAATATACAACGAGATCCACTCTGTGCATTGAAAACATTAATTCATTTATAAGTATAGTGCAACAAAGTCAAATCTATGCTTATTAAGTAGTTGATCATTTTAGTAAGGCTAAGCCCGTATTCCAAAAAGGTGTTCAGCGCCATTTTAAGCTAAAGTTTACATGTGCGATAAACTATGCTTAAGTAAACGTAAGTCGCAGAAAGGAGTTTAAGTTAAATGCAATTTTAACTCCGCCAAAATGCATCAAAATTTAAACTAGGTACATGGCCTAGTGTTATTGTGTGGTTTTTCGCAAGTACAACGTCTTATTGCACTCTCTCCATTGACAACACAATGCTCACATCATTCTCGCCCATTTGGTGTAGCACTATCAGTATCCACCCGAAAGAGTTAAAATATTTTAACGTTGCAGGAATAGCTTTAAAAGTGACGAATAAGTCTGTAGAATTTCTCATCATTATTTTTTTCAAGCAAAATGATACAGAAAGGAAGAAAACAGCAGTGTCCAAAGATATGAATCTCCAATTACTTTACTTGTTGTATCAAGTGTCCGTACGACAGTAATAACCTAAAATATCCGATTTTGCCCTATTCGTTGCTTTTGGTTGTATAACTTGTGTCATATATAAATCACAATAGCATTGGCCATAACTCAATTACCACAGTACTACAGAAGCGTGGGGACAGAAGAGATTATACTTTTGAGCTTAAAAGGCAATGGCCGTATTCAAAAAGGTGTTTTACGTGATTTTCAGCTAATTAAGCGAACGTTTATCTACGAGATAAATGTATCGCTTATGTAAACAACGCAATTCCAGAAAGGATTCCCTAAATTAAATGCAATTTTAACGCCCCCAAATGCATCAAATTAAACTAGGTACGGGGCTTAAATACATCGAAAAAAAATATTTGGAACACTTGATGCATATATTGGAATCATTGCCCATTTGCACACATGACATTAAAGGCACGAGCCTATCTTTCTTACCATTTGGTGACCAGGTAAATCCTTCCAAAAGCCGGGTGCAAGAAAATAGGTGAATTTGGCCTGATGTTTTGCTCTGCATTGCATCAATTGACCGTTCCATGGTTGGCAATTCTGAAGGCTAGCTATAATTGGTAAGGTCACCCATGTTACCCTGTGGCTGGGGTAACTACTTGGCTGGTGTTACCATAATCACCCTGAATGGAATTTGTTTGGGGAACTGAGCTATATCCTATTATAACGTCAATGTCATGTCATGCTCTCTGGGAACTATTAGCAACGCTGCGCATATGTTAGAAACTTGGTGCAAGACCTAATCGGTTTGGTTCAAGAATAGTTATAGTTCCATAGTATTTTATTGACAATCGCCAAAACATACAGTATAGTCTACATACCGACAACCCAATTAAGGGTTTAAAAGTTTGGTTAGTGCCTTTGGTTGCCACGATCGAACCACAAAAAATGACCAATATAATTCTTTTGACATTTTATTTAAAATTGTATTTTAAGTAGTTACAATTTATTTTGTTCACTTCTCAAGTTTTTAACAGAAACCACAGATACAGGTCTGGCACATTTTTAACCCATTTCATC
>JAMKCH010020720.1:0-22290 GCA_023653785.1 Ophioderma brevispina | reverse complement strand
AGGTCATACTCGGGGTAAACTTTCAGAATGCTTTGATTCTTTAAAAAAGTGTCAAATTGTTCGTTTTGTTTTGTATGAACAAAAAGGAGTATATTTAACCGTTAAAGTAACTTCCTTGTAAATTATAGGGTTCATTATGACTGGTTGCCCAGGGTCTATGGGAGGTCCACTAGCTGCATGTTGGCCTATGAGGTCCATATTCAAATCAGTAATATAGATGGAATGAATTAATATCTTGTTAAAACGCAACCAAAGGACGGAAATGTACGAGTAATTAAATATCTAATGATGACCTTGAAGGATTGTTGGTCTGTAATACTATAACTAGAGGTCAAAGACGAATGATAGATAGGAAAAATATACATTTTATTAATCGTGTGACTAGACAAATGCATTATTCAATGGTTAGTAACACATCAATTTATTAGTACAAGGGGATTTTGTGAGCCTTTTGGTCGGTAATTTCTCATAATCATCAACATCTTTTATGAATATATCAGCTTGGTTTACTGTTTTTTTTTATTATAGTCCAGGCTATAGATTCATTGATACCTAATATCAACCTTGTTTTATTAGATATATAATGTTTTTCAACGGTTTCTAGACCAGTTTTTATGCTGATTCTGAATCCGATGGATGCCAGACGAGCAACCTTGAGCATTTTTGTAAAAACGCAAAAAATCAAAATGGCCACCAAAACACAAAACATTCATCTCTTGTTCACTCAAAAGTTGTGTTTTTTCATCCTGTCTCGTTTAAACATGCCCATTGTGACCAATTAACATAGGATTCTGTAACCACGTAACCAATGAATTCAATATGGCCGCCAATACAATAAAGTGTCTGATCGTGATCTATTTCCAACTGAAGGTTGGTAATTTGGTATCGATCGTGGTGTTTTGGCAGTCAAGAAATTAATTAAGATCATAAGACATATTTTTAAAAAAATGTGATAATAAATTCCGTCATTATAGGATCCAAAGATGGCTTCCGATACTCTTAGATGGCTATAATTGATAGCTGTGTCCAAACTAATACTGCAATGTTTATGTATATACCTGTAAGTCAATCACATCAATGTACATATCATTAGGTAATCAGAGGAATCGATACATGTAAGATGCCATCCAAAATGGGTATCCAATATGGCTGGAAATGGCACTTACTAAGCGGCGAAAAATCCGATCACTAATAGTCTAGAGAGATATGTATCTTTGTTTTGGTAGATTTTAGGCGTCCATTGGCATCCATGTTGGGGTATTTGATGAATATATAACGACTCAATGACACTTAAGATGGCATTACTGGGGCTTTTGGTAGTGATAATTCAACTAAAAAACACAAAATATATATCTTTAGCCTACAGCGTGAATGAATAACTGACCTTTACTGATTGACATTTGCAGCCATATTGAACGCCTATCTTGGATGCCATCTTGCAGATATCAATCACTTTGATTATGTTATGATATTTAAATTACTCTGAAGCAGTTATGGTGATATACACAAACATGGCAGCTCTTGCCTTTATGTAGTAATGAATTTTGCCATTTTGGAGCCATGTTGAATGGTTTATTGATTTGATTGATTAGCGAATTGTTGAAAGCTATTCATAATTGTTTCAATTAATATATTTATTGCTAAAACATTGGTATATATATCATGTTACCATTCTACGGTCAAAAGTAGATAAATATCAGATGCTTTGCTGTATTGGCGGCCATATTGAATCTCTTAATTAGGTGGTTAATGAATCACTTTTTAATTGGTCACAATGGGTGTTTTGACTGGACAGGCAAAAAAATTACAACTTTTGAGTAATTAACATGAGTTATTTAGTGTTTTGGTGGCCATTTTGAATTTTTGCGTTTCCTCGAAAATGCTCAAGGTTTTTCGTCTGGCATCCATCGGATTCAGATTCAGCAGGAAAAACTGGTCTAGAAAACACTGAAAAACATTATATATATATGTTATAACAAGGTCACATGGTCTGTAGCCTGGACTATTACTCCTGGCCTAGGTAGGTAAAGCAATGATGATGCATGTCTCAGCTGGTGTTTGTCTTAATTGTACTTGTGAAAATCATCAACAGTTAAAGGGCATAACTGATGTCAATGTTTAAATGGTAGTAACTAGAGATCCACATTGTACTGACTCTAACGCAGATTTTTTTTATTACTTTGCTTTATCCTGTACACATAATAATGGGTGTTGTGTGCTGTACACCAGTCACCAGGTGTCACAAATACCGCTTACACTACACTGACATGGTTGCAGGCAAACTAGTCAGTGTCTTGCGTGTTCGTGATCCATCACAGTCATATACTATTTGGTTATGTAAATGTTCATTATGAACAACTTAGTGTTGAGATCAGAACCATACAATGTTGCTATTGCTGTTGAAAAAAGTTTAAAAATAGATCTAAACTCTTTATACGGAAGGGCATTCTCTACCGAGAATTAAATTTTCTTAATGTAAAATTTGTTGAGAAATTCTATCAAGTTTTTGCCTAGCTGGTATCGTGATCAAGTGATAAGTTTAGTACACATATCGCTTCGTGGAGGTCATCAAGAACAGAAGACAAAAAGTAATTTGCTATTTCTTTTGGCCAGATTTCACATCAGATGTTTCTAGATTTTTCCAATTGTGCGATTCTAGTAGTTGTCCGCAAACACCACCTAAGGACGTGTATCTACGGGTACCACTTTAAAGTATGCCGTTGGTAGGCCTATACACACGCCATTTCAACGTATTGCAATTGATTTGGTAGGGCCCTACCCATGCATTGATCGCAAGAACAAATACAGTTGTAAATTATGCAACACACTAGCCTGAAAATATTGCCTGGGCCAACATTGACACAAAGACTGTTAATATACAGTAACTGAAGATTTTTAGTTATCTAGAGATTTTCAAGTTTTGAGTGACCAATGAAGTCAATTCACCTCTGAGGTCATGAAATAAGGAGTTGGTTACTTTCAAGGTATGCATTCCATCTGGTATGCAATGGTCTTGTTGGGTGATTTAATAGAGTCTTCAAACTTATGTTGCGTAAAATGTATGAAGAATGCTCAACAGAATGAGACAAATGCTTGAATTCTTCACTCTTCGCTTACAGAGAGACACTTCAGTCTAGCACTGGGTTGTTACCATTTGAATTAATCTGTGATCGAGTAGCAAGACGCTCAATTGCTATATTGAAGGAACTAATGGACGTGTGGAATTGCGGAATCTAAAACCACCTACCAATGATTATGTTAGATAATACAAGACAGACTTCAGAAAACTTGAAATTTGGCTAGACTGGAGCTGCAAGACGTACTATGACAGAAAAGTTATGGACTTCAAGATACGTGATGAGCTTCCATTACGTCTTCAAACTGATCGCAACAATCTCAATACGTATTGGACAGTCCCTTTTATACTATTGTAGATAAGGTGGGGTCTATGGAGTACAAGATAGACTTTCGTCACTTTTCTGACACAATACGATATGACTTGTTCATCCGTTATTGAGGATGAGAACAACTCAGAATTGAATGCATGCCAGAGCGGCTTCAAGGATGTCAAGTGAAATGAGAATCTGCGCAAGCAGGAATCAACGTATGCAGTGTCTTGGCAGATGACTCTGACTAGCATCGTGGGATAATGTGTTGACCAATATCCGATGTAATACCAATCGAGATCATCATCATATAAAGCTCACAAACGACAAAATTTAATAACACTGCAATTCCTGGCAACCTTAACCAACACGACACACTCACGTGAAGGATACAGTTAAAGATATATTTGTTCTTGAACTATCTGAAAACCCGTATACCGTCAGGGGTATTTATAAAGCCGCCAAATGCACGTAGAAGTGGCCGTATTTGACCAGGCCTGGAAAAAATGTTAATTTCCCAGGAAGCAGGACAAATTTCCCACCAATTATTAAGGATTTCCCACCATTTCTTATGTATTTCTTTATCCAGTCTTCCTCCTAATGACCAAATTTCCCTGGAAGGAGATTCCCGATTTCTACATTTTTCGCACGCAGAACCTACTCCTGATGAAAGTGCACTTTTCGCGAAGTTGGCAAATTATCACCAAAATAGACAGAGAGCTATTGGCAATTAATAGAAAAGTTTGTGCCATTAACAGAAAACGGCATGCCATCAGGTAGAACGATGCTAATGTAAACTAGATTATAAAACGGTCATTATCATGATCATCATTATCATTCATATGAGTGACTCTAGCATTTTCTGCTTTGTTTCACTACATATCCTTGAGAAAAGCTAACTCCCAATATGTCACGCGATTCCGATCTTTCGTTTTGAGTGTTATGGTTTAGAAAATACAAAAATTGTGATTTCTTTGCAGAAACAACCAAATTTGCACGCTATATTAGTCGCACATGCAATACTGAGGCAGTCGAAGTGTTAAGATGATACAAAATATTTTTAGGTAAGTCCGACTCGGTGGACGAGGCTGTGGACCACGAAATATCCCTTAAGCGTTGATTGTTATTGCTATTATATGTCGGTTTCCTAATAACCCACTGCAATATATGATCTGAATTTTCACTTTATAAAGGTTACTGCACTTTTTAGTGTCTCATTTGATCTTTGATGGCGGAAGTTGCTCAACGTTGGTAACACAGAGATTAATTAATGTTGATTGTATGATGCTTGTAGAACAGTAGATTTCTAACAGATCTGCATATCGTGGGTGTGGAATTAAATAGTGCATTTGTATGCTAATGGGTCTCGAGTATTATGAGCATAATAATTTGTCCTAATAATATAGTCATTGATGACATAATGCGAACTAGTGACAAAAGTAATACTGAAAGAAGCCAGAGCTGTAAAGGCAAGAGGGAGAGAGAAAAGGGGAGAGCGAGTAATTAAAAACCAATCAAGGATATATTAGATACAACCAACCCAGAGAACAAGCTGGGTTTATAGCCGGATTCTCAACCACAGACCATTTAATACAGATTCTATTACCTCTGCAGCCCATTATTGAAAATGCTGCATTCTGATTGGTCAGTTTACTGCCCATTATTCTGCAATAATGGGTCGCGAATACATTTTCTCATTATATCACGTTGTTTTCGGAAATAGAATAGAAATAAAGGGTTTGCAGTATTATTTATGGGCTCATAATGTATCCTCGGCCGGAAAAAAATAAAATAATGGACTCGGCTGCGCCTCGTCCATTATTTATTTTTTCCGACCTCGGACACATTATTCGCCCATAAAGGATACTGCATCACCCTTTATTTCTTAATTATAAATCAGTTAATTAACTTTTCCTTTGGATTTCCTTGGATTTGTAGATTATCAGAAGCCTTTGATTCCATTGACATGTTCGATGCACTAAGGAAAATGATTTTTGACAAAGGATATATACGTATCCTAGATACACTAATGCAATGGCAAAAATATAAAAATATAAGAAAAAAGATCCAGAGGGAAGCCGGATATGTCATGTATGTAGGTTGGCAATTCGTTTCAAAGGCGAGGCCCTGCGGAATTGGAACTAAAGGAACGATCACCATCTTTCTTTTGAAACGCGAGGAACATCGAAGAAGAGTGCTGAATCCGAGCGAGTGTGAGGGTCTTATGAGTATGCTGAAAGGAGGGGGTATGAAAACAATCAGCCGAAGTTTGAAAATCACACTTTAAAGTCTGAAGAGAACTTTTTAATTTTCCATTGAAGAATTGGGCAATCAGTAGAAAGAATGGAGAAGAGTACATGTCCCCGGGGGACATGCATGGCATGAGTGCGACCTGGCTTTGCTTAAAAGAAGACTGATTTTATTTTGAAGCACTTGAAGACGATTTTAGATATTTTCTTTATACAAACATACGTGAGAGATTTGCAGTAATAAGTCTCGATAAAATAAGAGTGCAGACAATGTTGTGACCGTTCTCAGTAATACAATATTTTAAAAAGTAGTACGATATAGATTAGGGCGCTACCCGTTATAGAACGAGAGAAAGGACAAAGGGAAATATAATAGCAAAACTATGCCACCAAAGAAAACATCCAAACAGAAGGTCAAAGTTAGAAAGGGTGAGCAGCTACTGTACCTAGGCCACACATGAGATAGAAAGACACACCCGCGAAAGAAAAATTAGGTAACGATGGTGAGATAGTAAAAGCAGGGTGGGAATAACTTGTGGGAAGATCCACGAAACACATAATCGTCGTTGTCCACTCTCCGAAGGAAATGTTTCAACCGAAGCATTTTAACAACTATTACTTGCGGATCAGAAGCATGTCTTTGACAAGAACTAGAACACAAGGCTCATAACAAACCACGAGCCAGAGAAAGAAATGTTTGCAATCTGCCATCACGACAACCAATATAACGAAAGAAAACATGAGCTAAGGACATCATTGAGAAGATCAGAGAAATAAAAAGAGTGAGATCGCTGAGCCATGTTGCAAAGCAACATGACAAATAGAGGACGTATTATAGTGAAGTTTAGAATAAGTTCATAATTTTCACCAAGATCCTGCACTTCTGGACAAAAGCATAAATATTTTCCACAAACCTTCCTTGAGGTATGTAAAGGAATTTCAGAAGGGGTGCCCAAAAACTCGACCACAATAATGATGTCATGGCCACGCCCCTTTTTTATACATCTTTCGTAGTAATGTTTAAAATAATTACTTTCAAAATCATATCAAGTTTGTATCAAATTAAAGCTTGAAACCTTTAGAGGTGGCTAAAATGATCTTAAATATTTGAATATTTGGTTAAGCAAGGTCTTGTGGGGTCAGTAAAGGTCATACGATATCATTGGCCAGTATTGTGGCGGAGCCCCATATTTAAGCTTGGTGTCAAAGTGGTCAAAATCAAAATGTGATATCCCATTGGTCACTCCTATGGGTTATGTTGAGAAAATTGCATGTGAGAAGCACCACAACTACTTTACTGCAATAATAATGTCCATAACTACACCCCTTGTATTATTAGTATGACACACAGTAATCGTAACTTGAGGTTTCATGTATAAATTGCCATTTAAATTATACAATTAATATTTACTTGCGATTATTTTCAGGTTATTGATAGGCCAGTCAAATTAAGAAAACATAATGACTTAAAACTAATTGCAACATATTTCTCTTCTCCAAAATTGTATTGGGAAACCTTTAAGAACAACATATCAAAAGTTTACTAAAATCAAAGTAGTAGAATTTGTATGGGGGCAAGGTTTATACAGGGTCAAAATATTGAAATGGTCGAAATGAGCCAAAAAGCCTATGTTCATCGCCTTTCAAGGATTAAAAAGGTATAGTTTCCCTATCTGGAAGTAGTACTTTATCTGTTATGAGGCAAAATAGGTTCAAGGTTACAATGGGGTAAAATTTTAGATTTACCCATTTGTTATAAATATTATGTCAAATTGTTCGTCTACTGCTATAGGAGCCCAAAATATACTGGTTGCACCATATATCATGGTATTTTGTTGCATAATTAGAATGCAAATGTGACTGGGGCTATGTGAGGTCACTAACTACAACTCTAATTCTATATTGAACTGTCAAACAGAGAATCTATATTCAATTTAGTAGTATCTAGTGTGACCAAATGAACCAATTTTAAAACCAGATTGGAGCAAATTGGACCAATTTTACCCAGGATGACCTTGAACTGTTATGTGCCTTGTAATAAAACTATAGATCACAGATACTGTCGAACTATACCTTATTAATTCGAACAATTACAATTTTTACCCCTGTACAAACTTTGAACCCTTATTCCTACATATTCCACAATGTAAATTTTTGTTTAATTTAGTATTATTAGTCAATTTGCAGTATATTAACACCAAAACTATAAGTCCCTCCAACGTTTATATATTGCGGTTTGTTGGTGTACATCTTTGTGAAAAACTGTTGTTTTTAGTGGAAGTTTAATACTACGTATTAAAGCATGAAGTATTGCTTGCAAAGATTTATAACAATAGGTCAATACATGGTTAATGTTATGTTTGTACCAGGTTGATGGTTGCCGATTTTCAGCAAGTCCGGTCAGTGGGGACAAGGGAGCTTGGGAAATAGCTAACAAATGTCTTCAAAATCATGTCAAATGGCGCATGGCATTCCATCGTAAATTTGTTCCTTCAAACCACAACAACAAATAATAAATTTTAAAAAATAATAATAAATATTATTAATATTTTTTAAGAATTAATAACATTTTTAAAAGTTAATAGTTTTAGGGTAAAGGTAATTCAATCAAAATAAAAAATATATATAATTATATCAAGTAATAAAAATAAATAGTAGTAATACAAAAAAGACGTACACAAGATGATGGTCAAACAGAAGCAAAGTCAATCCACTGGACGTTCCTGTCCAAAAACGCTGGTATTATTTGTTCAAAATTATCTAGAAATTTGCATTAATGAACACAATGATGTTGGATAAAAATGAGGATGGTGTCAGGAGTTCTACAAGATACCCAGATATTGGGTAGGATTTCTGGAAGGGACCTTGTAAAAATTGAGCCCAAATAGGCCTACCAGTTGACCTGACACTTTATCGAAACTGCTACAGAAGTACCCAACAAACTAGTTCACAGAATACCGCCACTAAAACAGGAGAATATAGGCATTTCTTTCCTATGTTCAAAACTGTAGAAAATCACGTCCAGGAACTCTGCACATAATGAATGAAATCTCTTAAAGAAAAAGACAAAACTTAACAAAACAAAAACAACGAAAGAGCAGATTTTGAGAGTTTTCTTGGTGACTGTCAACAGCAGTATATAGAACACACTGCTTGGCCTCCACATAGAAATGGCTCTTTGCTGTGGAACATGATTGACAACATTCTTGAATGATCTTGTTGGACAACAAGTCTTGTAAGAAGCCGGTATTGCCGTGTTTGAAACTTCTAATTCAATTCTGAAAGCTGGCACATGACAAGGACCTGGCGCAACCATCAAGTCTCAGCACTTTATACTTGGGCAAAGCTTGAACGGAATGCTTTGCAGGACACAAATACTTTTGATGGATACTTATTCTAGATTTGGAATCTGTAGATGATGTAACCTTGGTCAAGGCGGTCTAAATTATTACACCACTGACCGGTGTAGTGCTACAGCCTTCATTGTCATTCGGAAATACAATTGAAAAGACAAGAGTATTGGGCTTTTGATGAATGTAATATGTTAACGACTTCAGTGCATAAAGGGACATCTTGAACAAGATTAAAGATGATGACAAAGAGCACAACCTTCCAATACTGTGATATCATTTCTTGATTTCATATAGTGCTTGATGTGATATTGATGTGCAGCACTTGCTATCACCAAGACTTTCGTGCTATACACAGAGTGCTGGGAAGCACTTGCACCCTGGTTCTTTGCCAGGAACCGCATGGATTTCAATTCCATGCATAAACTTGTTTCCTGAAAATATCAGAGGGGATTTTGAGACATTCTGGGTTATCAAAAAAGGCTATGATAAAGTTCTCCCGCATGTCCATCAAGATGCTCCAGCTCTTAGAGCTATAGAGCTAGGCTCTGGTTGGACTGCTAGCTACTGCTCAGGATGTTGACAACTCTTGAAAGCTATAGACCTTGCTACCTGAAATATCGAAAGGTATTAAGTAGAGAATTGCTGAAGTATGGCTGCAGGAAATTACCTCTTTTGCTTAGTGAACTACAAGTTGCTCGCCACTCGCCACAGGAACTTTTGCTCTGGACTTTGTGTGTGCCTTGTCATGGAAAAGGTATCCAGTTACTGGGGAACCAGAACTTCTAAATATTCAGGTTTTTGAATTTGGGACAATTGGATTTGAAGCAGACTCTGACAGAAATTAGACCTGACAAATTTCAATTCCAATCACATTCTTGGTTTGCTTGATAAATCATAAAAAACACCCCCCCCCTTGGGGGTGTACTTTTTGAGTTACTCATGTTTTAGTAACAGTCCTTTTCAAAACTTATCAGTTTCCTAAATAGATCCATAACACATCAGGGTATTAATTTGAAGAAAAAAAAACCAAAGATAAAAATCACAGCGTCATCTTTTAGGGTTAAATTTCCCAATATTACCGATGTGGCCGACGTTGCAGTAAATGTTTCAATTTGTACATCATCAAAGGACGACAATGCCACCATTATTCATAATGAACACAGATTCTTAAAAAGACAAACGGTTTAATCAAAAGGCGTTACTTACCACTTTCAAATTGCAAATCTCTGTTTTAAATAAAATAAAAAAGTGTACGAGGTGCTTGATAGTGCCATTTTGGGAATGTGCGGCCTTGCAGCATGTCACTTTGTTAATATCCACAAAATCTAATTATTTGGAAAATGCCTATTGTTCATGAAATACATAGTATTTACCTTTGATATGAAACAAAATCAGTTATTTGGATGGTTTGTATTTGTTACCAAAAAATGTCATAATTGGTTGACATAATTACGGAACTGCCCTTAATTGCATGCACGCCATGTTGATACCAAATTTGGTGAAATTTAATAGCAAATGACCTCCAATGACTTTAATGACCTATAAGACCCCAAATGCTAAGTACCTACTAAAAGTATCTTTAAGGACAATCTTTATGTTCCAGGCTTAAGTTATACCACCCATGATAGGTTTCTGAGGAATTTCCATTTTGACATAATTTAACAATATGCAAAAAAGGGGGCGGGGCATATGACGTCATTAATGAGGTCCGATTTTGGGCACCCATTTAAGTTTTTGCTTTGTACACCCCAAGGAATGTCTGTGCCAAGTTACATGCTGTTGTTCCAGAAGTGCACGATGTTATGGTTATTCTATACACTATTAACAGAAAATGACAACCCAAAGAAGGAAAAGAAGAGAGGAATGCAGAAAAGGAAAAGAAATGGAGAGATAACTTCAATTCAATACACAGGAACGACCATATGCAATTACTAGAGACAGAAGAGAATGGAAACGTAATGAGAAGGGCTTTGTATAGAGTTAAAAGGATAAACTACATACTTGAAAAGATGCTAATGGGTCTCGACCATAATGAGCATATCATTTATTCACATCTAGTCGCTGTAAATTGTCTTAATATGTATTTCGATCAAAGACCTGATATACAGTTACAAACAAAGTATCCTTACAATCCAAACTGTTTGCTGATTAAGAGGAAGAAAAGGGTTGTTAAGTTCATGGTTGAATTTTAATATGTAGCCGTATGAGGCTATGAACGGTTGCATAGTTTTTGTGCATGGTGCTAGTGATAATGATCTGAGTGTTCTGCAATGAAGTGTACTTAAACGGAAACTGCTAATCGATTAAAGAAAAATGCCATGTTCTGTATTAACTTTGTGTAATGTACTTCATCAGTCTTAGTGTGGGGTGCGATTTTCAAGACTTTGCCAAAAGTGATCATGGTGATGGTAATCAGAAAAAACATGAAAAAGTTCAGTGGACTGAGCAGTCACTATTTTGTCGGAACATTGGAGTGTTTGATTTATCCACCCCAATCAAATATCATTTTCTGGTTTTGTATATGCGGGACCCTCCCAGAAGACGATTTTAAGATCGAACTGATTATCCAATTAAGTGGACTTAAGAGATGGCCAATTGCATATTGGAATTCGGCGGACGTAAATACATCTCATGTGCTGTCACCTTGCCACGCGCTGTGTTAAGGTCCAGGGATGGTGAAGATGAAAAAAGATGAACTGTCAATACGGAAGTTCGACTTAAACTAAATATTATGGATGGAATTGTTCAATGAGTTCGGTCTTAAAAATCGGTCTTGTGAAGGAATTCCGTATAATGCTTATGTGAGACCAAACAGGCAAAATTCAAACATTTAGCAGCCTTGGTCCATCCACAAAAGGATGCTTTCCAAAGTCCCCATATATCTCTTTTGACCGGATAATATTTATGTTTCTTCCGGAATTGATAGGGATAGGGACTGCCAGATACGATGGATCAGCAGTTAAAAGTGACCATCCCTAGGAATTCCGGAAGGACTCGGTGGCGATGGTATCATGATTGACCATGCATCACTAATTTAGTCTCTTTAATTAAAGACCCTTGCGATCTTCGGATACCAAGTGCAATGAGATCGCCAAAGGCGAAGAGAACAAGAGGCGCACACGCACGCCGTTAATTTCAGAGCAAGGTCTTAGGCAGTGTTCTTTATTACAATTTTATTCGTATCTTTCAATCAATCAACTTGTCCCGTAATCAACTTGTTAAGGGAGGGGTCATTATTACGCCAGGAGAAAGAATAAAGGATTTGAAAGGGCAATCAGGGAATACTAACAAATATACATAGCGAGGGGGGAACGGGAAATGAATATTTTCATTAGGAAGGGAGGCGGAAAAATAATTTTAAACGGAGAATCTTATCAAATCAGGGGGAATGCGAAATTTTTGAACTGGAGCGAAGAGAAATGCGAAATATTTCGCCGAAATAAAGAGAAGGTATTCTCGAGTCCAAGATTTAAATCGGGTGTACAATATACTTAAAGGTATTGAAACACCTCGATATCGTGGTTGCCCTCTATCGTGATTAAAGAGACAATCATTGCCTCCATCCATTTAGGATTCTAATACGATAATAATTAGTTCCTTGTTCCCCGCATGCACGTGCATCGGTGTGATCAATATTTGCATTACGTTGAACAAATCCATTTAAATGTACAACAAGAGTTTAACATAGGGTGTCCTAAAAAGGTGAAAATTTGATTTTTGCATAAGGTTAAAACATTTCTTCAAAAATATATTCCTGCGAAAGGATTAAGCTGAGAATATTTGTTTGGTACAAAAAAAATTGTGAAATTTATAATGTGCTATAGGAGCAAATACTAAATTTAGCCTATGTTTATTGAAATTAAGCAAATCAGAATCGCACTTTTGTTTTCCTTTCGCCGAGGCGTTTGTGGAGCCAAACACAAGGTAAGAAAATCTATGGGGGGGGTGTCGTATCTATATGAAATCACTTTATATGACACAAGTCTATGGATGCCCCAAAATCTCTCGGTTGCACCTTTTAAAGGTCTTGATTATCTTCGGGAAGAGGATGCCCAAAATTGATTGGAATTGTTGACCCCTATTGATAACAGACTAAGACCTCTGATAAAAGCCTAATTTCATGTCCCTACCGTCATGTCGACAGATGATTTTTAAGGCCCAAAACTTACTGAATTTGAGTTGAGTTTAGAGGACTTTTCCCGGGACATTTTTGTTGATGACATTGGAATTTAAATGGGGAAAAAGAATCCTCCCATTTTAGTGTTACATTTTTTATGACCACCTGTTTTTTTTAGATGTAAAAAAATCATTACGTCAATATTTTGACGACCTGTCCTAAAAAAAATGCACGCCGGGTGGAATTGTGAAAGGCGTTTTCGTTAAATTGTGACTTCGTCCATCTAAGCCACACTCAGCTCAGATCCTTAAGACAACATAATAACATTAAAGTGAAAATGCCAGGCTAATATAATTAGAATTTCGCGGTTCACACAATTCACACAATTTAACAATTTTGTTAAAAATGAAGTCTTGCAGTCAGAAATAATTCATTAAAAATGAATTTCTTTCAGTCAGAAAAATGATACTCTATTATTGATAACGGAAAATAATATATTCCGTATAATGTACAAACCCTTTATGATTCGGGAGCGGAAACCCTTCACGGAATAAAGCCAGGTTTATTCCGTTTTAAAAGGTCTCCGAATTCATAAGGTGTCAGAAAAAACAGTGTGTCAGATGGGTGAGGTCCTGATCGCCCATTTGGATCGGCCCACGTGAAAAAACAAAAAAAATAGAATCATGATGGTAAGGAGTAAATTAGTTTGGGGTATTTGGAAAGCCAATGAAGTAAACAACTAACCTTTTCAGTGAAATCTTGTTCAAGAAATCGCTTTTTAAGCGATCGTTAGTGATTTTTACTGGACATACTATATAATGAGATTTAATGACCAGGGAGTACGTAGACATTCAGCCATACACCCTTTTTTGGACTTCTCAAGTCATACAACGTCACCAACGCCGAGAAACGAGAAAGTTCTAAACGCCGAACATGGCGACCTCCCAGCTCCATAGACAACTTTTTGTTAGGTTTAATCTGTGGCTAATAAGGCAATCTTCTGGCAGTAGATATTCTTTCTTTCAGGACAGCAGAGACATATTTTTTAAAAACATACTTATATTAAAAATGAGCCTGTTAGTACACTTTAAGAATGTTTATATTCTTTCATGGTATGATAATGCTAAGACATTGTCATTTAATACTTTATGGGGATATTGAGTTTTAAAAATTCTATCGCCTTAATAAAAACCTATTAGGGGATAAAATTTAAAGGCACGTGCAAAATGGCAGAATTCACAGTTGGTTGGACAAAGGGTTAATTCGTTACGTGCCCTTCAAACCAAATTAGTGATGAAAATCAAAGACCACTTCCTTTTCACTTCTGCTTGTAGTTAGGTCACTGAACACAATATTTTAAAAATATTATACTATAAAATACCAATTTCAATAAAAAATAAACTATTTGACTAGCTCAAATTATTTAATTAATTTATTTAAATAAAGCAGGTTGAAAATATATTTATTTTGCCAATAAAAATATTCATATATTCCCAATATTGGTTCAATATCTATTACCAAGAATTGGCCCAATATTGTGTCAACATTGGCCCGGGCCCAATATTGGTCCAATTTTGGGCCGATGAGCAAATAATATTGGACCGATAACTGTAGCCAATACTGGTCCGATATTGAGTATATATTGGGCCTATATTGGCCCAATATCTCCATGTTATCTGGGTAGTGTCCCGATCTGCTTCCAGGTAGCCCCACTTCTGCAAGGAAACCTTAGATCAGCCAATTCTGGTTCTCAATCTGTTGAGGCATCGCCATTCAGCCCAAGAGGAGACAGCTCCAGGTGGGAGATGCTCACCAGGTTCAATACCAATAGATGTTACTTGGTTGATGGTAAGTCTTTCTTTCCACAAGGCGACTCTCTTAAGCTCCTTAGAGATTGTTTCAAGAGGTTGGACTTTGCTTAAGAAACTCTTTCTGGATTTAAGGCGGTTGGCAGCAGGTATGTGTCCAGACATAGGGTGCTTCACATTAGACACTTGGCAGCTACGCTCTTGCATGCTCGCTACGCTACGACGGATGTCTGGTGGGGCAATTCCTGCTAGGATGTGTAAGTTTTCCGTTGGTGTTGGAAGGAGGCATCCTGTGATAAGCCGGCAGGAGGCATTTAATGATGAATCAAGCTTCTTTTTTTTTTTTTTTTTTTTTTTTTTTTTTTTTTTTTTTTTTTTTTTTTTTTTTTTTTTTTTTTGGCAAGTGCCGTCGATCTTAGGGTATGTGGGCGAGCACCCCATCTTGTGCCAGTGAGTTTGTTCAAGATATTATTGCGTGAACATACTTTACTCTTCGTCTTCTCGATGTGGGTCCCAGGTAGACAGGGTTATCACAGTGCTCCAGGGGTGTTCTAGACCAGGTAACTTTAAGCTGACGTTTGGCTTCATGGTTGCGTAGATGGAAAGCACACACCTGTGTCTTGGATGGATTTGCTCGTAGGTTTTTTCCTCATAATAAGGAGTGAGTTCATCCAAAGCTTTGGAGAGTCTCTCTTCAACAGCTGTGAAGTCTGCATCTTGTGCGCTAATTCCAAGATCGTCTGCATAAATAAAACGACAGGTTCCTGCACTCCTAGGTTGGTCGTTGGTATAGATGTTGAACAGGAGAGGTGCAAGCACGCTCCCGGTAGTCCATTCTTGAGCCTACGTCATCGACTCTTCTTCGCTCCTAGCTGAACAAAGAACATCCTGTTTGCCAGCAATCCTTTTATAAGTTCAGTCAAGCGGATGTCATTGGTGATTTCCAGAATCTTATGGAGTAGGCATCTGTGATTAACAGTGTCGTAGGCTGCTGATAGGTCAACGAACACAACTCCGGTTACCATGCCCTTCTCGAAACCATCCTCAATGTGTTGAGTTAGATTGAGTACTTGGCTTGTTGTTGATTTGCCTAGCCAGAAACCTGCTTGTTCTGGTATGAGGTTTTCGTCTATCACGGGTGCGATACGATTGAGCAGGAGACGTTCAAAGAGCTTGTAGGTATGGCTGAGGAGTGATATTGGTCTGTAACTCTTGGGATTGGATGGATCTTTCCCAGGCTTTAGGAGTGCCATAACATGTGCTTTCCTCCAGATCTTGGGAACCTGTGGGAAATAAGGCAGCAATTGTAGATCTCAAGAAGCTATTCCTTTGCTACTGGGCCGAAATTTTTCAGCTGCTCAGTTGAGATGTTGTCAAGGCCTACTGCTTTTCCTGGTTGAAGTTTAGCAATACCGGATTCCAATTCGTCCATGATGAAGGGGCGAGCGAAACCAGGGTCGCCACTAAACCTCTTACGGTCTAGTTTGATCTTCTTGGGCTTCTTGCTGCACTTGCCATTTAAAAGCAGTTGGTGGGCAACTTGATTGGGCGTCACATTTGGCTGCTGTGGAGGTTCTGTTGGATCCCCTCTGAGCTTTCGGATGGTAGAACATGCTTTCTTGCTGTTATGGGTCCTATCGGTGGATTCAATTAAAATATGCCAGGTTTTGATCTTTTCCTTGGAGATCCTCTCCGAAACTTCATCACCTTTAGCAGTTGTTTCAGCCGAAAAAGGATCAGCTTCAAACATGGTGTGTACTCTTGATATTCTCTAGCACATTCCTTGGAAAGGCCTGGTATATATTCCGTCCTACAGCCTTTGGGTATGAATCTCCGGGCAGTCTTGTTCACTAGTTGGGCAAATTTGTCATAGTTAGTATGGGGTTTTGGAGCAATCCTCTTCACGTTCTGATCCAGGTCATCATTGAATCCTTGCCAGTCTGCTTTTCTATAGTTAAAGCGATACAAGGCACTTTGTTTGGTCTTACTGCAGCGTTGACTTGGATACCGATTGGTCGATGTTGAGTTAGTGTAACATGATCCAGAACAATCTTGCTACACAGGTTAGAGATGCTTTTGCTAACAATAGCTAAATCAGGGTTATAACCTCTCTTCCAACGGGCGCTATGAAATGATGGCGGCAGCTTAGGGTCGTGAAGGAGACGTAGATGCTGACTGTCTATCCATTCTTCGACAGCTTGTCCATCTTTGTTAGTTTCATTGTAGCCCCATTGGGTACTATTCCCAAGGCTGAGTTGAGGGTACTTGAAGTCTACTGATGGAGGTTTGTAGACGGATGTAACTATGACAGTGCTGAGCTCAATGGCGAGGACGTCGATGTTGTTGTCATCAGACATTGAGGTTGCTTCTACTGTGGTGCCTGTTTTCACATATATAGCACTTCCATATTGTCGATGTGGTCTCTCGATGGCAAACCAGGTTTGGCGGTGGTTATCGATTCCTCTGTGGGTTTCCTGTGGACATAGGACATCGCATTGGAGATTTTTACACATATCAGCAATGATGTTACTTTTTGCATTAGAAAAACCCTCCACGTTCAATGACGCTATAGCCAAGGCAGACCTTAGAAAAGGCCTGCGATGGGATCTAGTCTATATTTCAAATCTTAAAAAGTATCTTGTTTCTACACATGCGATGGGTAAACAAATTCATTTTTGATAAAATTGTTTCTCTTTTGATATGTATTAACTTATCTCCAAGAGCTTCATTGATATTTTATCTGGTAATTCCAGACCGAGGAACAAATTTAGGATTTAGAAAACACTGGATAGTCACACCACCAAGTATTCAAGTATTCAATTTATTCAACATATCATATCGTACGTTACAGAAATGTATAATACAGTATATTATATAATAATACATAATACATGAGGAATCAGTTATAAACTGTACTAAGACGAACAGGTGCGGAATATGATATGCTAGGACCAGTAATGGACAACCCGATAGGGCTTATAGTTATTACTGTCCCTGTGAGCCATAAAGTAAAATTATATGCAATTACAATAATTACAAAATTACAATAATGACACAAGTAAGGGATGATGTAAAATTTACATAGGTATATTACAAACAAGAAAAAACCATAACAATATATCTAACCTAACAAACAATAACGAGGAATACAGTTGATACAGGAATTGGACAAGAAAGGCCGACTTCTCAACATAACTTGTTGAGGTATGTAATAATATTGGCATAATCGGAGGAAGACAAGGTTGAAGAGGTAGCGTTGAAGAAAGAGAGTAAGAGAAGAGAAAAAAGAAATGAGATGAAGAATGAGTGAGGGAGAAAATAAGACAACGGGAGTAATTTAATAAGGAATTGTAAGGGTTGTTGATGAATGTTTTTCAGTTGAGCTTTGAAAGTAGTATTTTTGTTTGTAATTGGGGATGGATTATGGGGGGAGATCATTCAAAGTTTGGCGCCCGTCGATTGATACTGAATAAAGGGCTTTTCAGAGGTAGATTTTGGGAGGGGAAGATAAAGTTTGTCAGCTTGTCTGGGTTATAGCTGTGGATTGTCTGTCTTTTGGTAAAGTAATTGCTGAAGTTAGGAGGTAAATGATTGTTGTGATAGTCAAAATGAAGAGCGCGGTTTGAAGTGGGTGAGGTGCTCTAATCTAAGTGTTTTCAGTGAGTGAACTAATGGCAAAGTGTGAGTTCTAGAGGGGAGTTTGTGATAGTGCGAATGGCACATTTCTGTGTGATGTTTAGTTTGGTGAACCGTGAATGATAGTTGGAGCCCAATGATTTACAGTAGGCTAATGTATTGGAGAACTAGTGTGTTGTAAAGTGATTTTAAGGTGTGGTCCTGGAATGTGGTGTTTTAACTCTGTAAATTGTACCTATTGCGTGAGACGTTTTGGTAGTGACAGAGTATGATTGTTTCGTTCCATGTAAGTTTGTCGTCGATGTAATGCCAAAGAAATTTGGTTGAATGTACCTGGGAGATTTTCTGGTTATCTATTGTAATGTTTGGTTTTGATTGGTCTTGTGTGTAGAGAAAAGCATTTAGTTAGTTTTTGAAACATTGCGAGAAAGTTTGTTTGCCCGAAACCAGTCAGTGATTTTTGCGAGTTAATGATTCATGTTGTTAAAAAGGGCATTAATATTAAGTTTTGGAGAGAAAAAGTTTTGTGTATCTGCAAATAAGAAGTTTTAGTTTGTTAGAGATGTTGGTGATGTCATTCATGTAATTGTAAATGATGAAAAGTAGGGTGAATGTGTTTTTTGTAAGGTGTTTGTTAAATGAGTTATGGAGAAGGTGGAATTTTGTTAGCCAAGATTTTGCCCAGGTTAGTGAAGTCGATCGCGAATGCATTAGCCATGTCATGCGGAGTTCAGTTATCTGCTTATTAGTATGAGTGAAAAGGTCAGGGATTTGTTAGTGGATACCTCCTACCTAGAATGTTGTTGTGTTGAGGAATGTCCAGGATTTGGTGAGGATCATTTTGAGTTTCTGAATTTGTTCTGTGTTGTGTTTTTTCTTGGCAAATACGAAATAATGTGAGTTAATTTGTTTTGTATTGTTTGTATTGTTGCTTTGGTTGCTGGTGTGTTTTTTCTTCCGGATGTTTTTATACGAGGTGTGCTGTGTTTTGATTGACTTGTTTGAAATTGTTGGTAATCAGGGCTGTTTATGGTTACGATTTTGTACGGGTCTTCTTTTGTACGGGGAATATTCGTGTTGAATGCTTCGATAAGTTGTATGAGTTGCTGTATGCTACGTTAGGGTCATTTTCTGTGAGTATATATTCCCATGATTCAGTGTTGAGATATACGGTTTTAACTTTTAAATGTGCGAAGATGTGATCTCTGTAGTCACGCTTAGTGATTTTGTTTTTTGTGGCATGCTTATGCTTACATGATTGTAATGAGGCAATATTGACGGAAAGTGCATCTGTAGTGTACAGTGACAAATAATCCCTGGTGTGGAGGTCTGTGTCAGCTGGAGTGGTGATATGTTATCAATGAGGTGCTGTGTTATGAGTAATTATTGTAGGTCTGTTAATTTTAGGGATATAAGAGTGCCAAGTGATGTGTTAATAAAGTCCTTAATGTGTGGCATGAGTGGAATCATTGAGAAGATTGACATTTTAAAGGTCACCGACAATATAGACACTCACGGTTGGTTTTATTATGTTCAGTGAGAAGATGCTCGAAGCTATTGTTAAAAATTTGGAATTGGTGTTAATGCAGTCTGTAAATACTCCGACAGTTATGTGTTTTGGTCTATTGTTGATGTTAATGGTGAAGTTAGGAGTTCGATGAAAGTGAGTCAAACTCTGGTTCTGGTGTTGTTGTCGATGATTGGGTATGAGAGGTGGATGTTTATGTAAAGAAAACTCCCCTTCCTTGCCATGTGACGGCTCCGGGAATTTACGTGTAGCCATTAAAGTGAGGGGTGGTGACTTGGTGTCAGTTAGCCATGTTTCTGAAATGCTCTAAGACAGAGAAAGATGTGGTTGAGCGGGTGGGTGATCAAGGTAGTAGTGATTTCTTCATAGCTTTTGTGATACTACCGCAGTTGAAATGGAATATGGAAAATGAAGTCGTTGCTTGATGGTTTTCTTAGTGTGGTACAAGCTGTGCAGTGTGTGTGATAGCGGGAGTCAGAACCCGAGTCATTTGTGGGTGTGGTGAAGGATGGGTGGTCATATGTTTGAGATGATACGGGGGTCTGTGAGTAACGGATTGATGCAAGGGAATTAAGTTTGATGAGTTCCCAATTAAGTGTTGGTGAAAAATTCATAATGATGCGCGGAAGTCTTCGTCATGATAGTGGTGGTTAAGGCAGTTCGTATTATAGCAGGGCATGGCATACTGAAAGAATAGGTCAAAGGAAAATAATAGCGAGGGGGTTAAGAGAGGCAAAAGAGAGAGCGAAGAGAGAGGAGAGGAGAGAGAGCTGAGAGAGAGAGAGAGAAAGAGAGAGTGTGTGTGGAGAGAGAGAGAGGGGGAAGGAAAACTGAGAGATGGGTTGGCTGAGGTAGTTGACAAAAGGAAGAAAGTTAGAAGAGAGCAAATGAGAACGGGGTATATAAAGTGAAACAATACCTGTTTGACAAGATGTGTTGACAAGTCCGACCAGACTAAAGCAATAAAGACCAAGGACAGAGTAAAAAACGAATAAGGGGCTAAGAAATACAAATTACTAAGGATATTATACAAAAACTTCAACGTACAGCAGAGTACAAGAAAATTAATTTACTTAAGAATTAACAAAAACAAGAAAAATTTAAGTCTTACCAAAAAAAGGGGGAGGAAAAATGCTTAATTGCAAAAAAGTCTTATCTACAGAAAAGTCAATTTAAAATGCAAAAACCAGTTAGTTTAAAATACTGTTTTTAAACAAAAATACCAAAAACCACATATGATTGTATTTAGGAGTGATGGTTGAGTTACATAGTGTGATATACAATTCATAAAGACTGGGCTACCAAAAAACAATCGTTTAGAAAAATGTAGCACGCTGCACAGTGAACCCAATGAAGAGCAATAAGGAGAGGAGGCGAAGAATTAACATAATTGGAGAAGGCAAAAGGAGTGATGATCAGCCAAACATTATGAATAAAAGGGGGTGAGATGGCAACCTGTGCAGTGAGGGTTATAATTAATCATGTAAGCCAAATTAACAAGGGGTAATAGAACTTAATACCGTCACACTATGGATATGATGCAAATAAATTCGACTGTCAATTTGAGCCATTTCGTGTACATGTTTTTTACTTTTTTCGGTTTTAGTAAGAATCTTTTTAATTGCTTTTATTTAAAACATTTCCATAAGTTTTAATTTAAGTGGAATCTAGGCTAGTCCCTTTAATTTTTGCAGTTTGTTTCTTTTTTTCCATTGCTAAAAAATCATTTTTTCTTGGTGGAATCAGATATCATATTTAAATATGGCTAATTTATGGAAGATATCGAAATGGTCATTTGGCATGTTTATTTAGAGACATTCGAAGTCAAAGTACGACAGAAACATTCACATTATAGTTTTTAAAATTATTTGTTCTTCTTTTATTATTAGCGGCAGTTCCGTAGTACCTAACAAGTTCAAGAAAAATCTGCACATGGTGGATAATTACATGAGAAGATGCATCAAGTATGCGGCCAACAGGAAGGGAGGTCCAAGAGAACACCACGTTAAAATAACTAGATTCATACCAATCCAAAAAGTAAGAGATATGCATTCCGTTAACTTTCACCCACAAATTCAAATTGGAGAGTTGATGTCACTTATATGCTGATGAATTTTATGGTTTGGTGCAGTGTGCAACGAAAATCTAAATCCAAGCTTTTGAGGTATATATATTTGATTCTTATTCAGAGTGATATATAAAGTGATAATGTG
>JAMKCH010020719.1:0-45129 GCA_023653785.1 Ophioderma brevispina | reverse complement strand
TATCCCAGTAGGAAGTAATTAATTTGTTCAATCCTAAACAGTAATTTCAGATGATAGTATAGTTCATCTGTGGAGGTCTGGTGAGGTGGCAAGAGGGTAAAATACAGTATTTTGGGGTGGCAACCCGTGGAGGGGGCACTTGAATATAACTTTGTCTTTTATGTGCCTATACGAGGTGGTACAAACATAGCTTTCAGGGTTCAGATTTTTCATAGATAAAAGTGGTCATTGAAGTTTTATGTTGATATTGTGGTTGTAGATTGAAGCGATTTGGGGGGGGGGGGGTTATTGGGTGTCAGCTTTATGTCAAAATGGGGTTCAAGGAGAGGCATTCGATATTTATACGCTAAATTGCCCAGGCTAAAAATGAGCTAGGTATCACCTGGAAGGAAAGTTTATCTCATGTAGTTTTTCTAGATCAGAATTTTATGAGGAATAAGAATATGTTAGGTAAAAATCCCGAATCCTGAACGCATCCCCTATTTCGGTGGGTTATTTCTGGGAGGTCAAAAAAGAAAAAAAAAACCATATTATGGTATGAAGACAACAAGATATACTGACCGTGTAGTGAGCTTAGAATTCAGGTATTGAAGTATAATGATACAAGGGTAAATAAGTTGTAGGGGGGTCACTGAAAATGGCTTAAAATGCAGTATTTTGGGGTTGCAACCCATGGGGGGGGACTTCAATATGCGACTTATATGTGCCTGCCAGATGGTACGAAGAAGGTCATTGAAGCTTTATGTTGATAATTATGAAAAAAGGGGCGTCAATGGTTGTAGATTGAAGTGAATGGGGGTCATTGAGTGTCAGTTTGATGTCCAAATGGGGTTCAAGGACAGGGAGTTGATATCCACAAAGATATGGGAGCGCCCCACCACCACCACCAGGATGGCATATACTGCATGTTTCACCTCAATTATCATTACAAATTTGGTTGCAAAACATTACAAAAATGGAAAATTGTCTAGTTATTTGTTGTTTTGCACACCCACTGCTTCATGTTATAACAAAAAAACTGTTCGTAGTGGGGGGGGGGGGGTCGAGTTAAGAACTAATACTATATAATACATATGATGACAAATAAGATCAACCAAACCTGTAGTATCTACGAATCTAGTTTATTTACTGCCACCTCCCCCTGGGAACTCTTCCTGTTTTTACTGTTTTTACATAATGTAAACATCCAAATTGTTTTCAAACTCTTGGAAGTAATTTCAGTAAGGGTCCTTTTCATTATGTCAATTTTTTTCATGCCATTATGTCCCTTTAAGTGTTAAATGCTTGATGTAGTAATGATATGACAGTGAATATCAGCTGGGAGGGATAAATGCACACCCCTAGTGAAAAATACATCGGAAAATTACTTAAAACACAACTAACTACTGTTGGTTTTTTATGTAATTTTTAAATCATGGACAAAAGTATTATTACATATAGGTGATAACCAAACTAATTTAATTTACATTCGGCACGGATATATAGGGTCTGGTTCAGGAGGTAAAGGGGTTTAGTGGTCTCTTTACAATACAAACATTTGATACAACGCTTATTTATCAAATTAAGGTCAAAGCGCTTTACGTATAAAAATGACAATTTAGCGTATAAATATCGAATGCCTCTCCTTGAACCCCATTTTGACATCAAACTGACACCCATAACCCCCCCAATCACTTCAATCTACAACCAATGACCCAATTTCTCTCACAATATTAACATAAAAACTTCAATGACCACTTTTATCTACACTGTTAAAAATAAACCTGTAAAAAAACAGGCATTTGACTGGCAGCTGGGACTCACTACATGCAGAACGTAAAATAACTGGAGCCGTAAAAATACGAAACCATTGCAGGGAACGTAAAATAACGGTGTTAAATCTCAGCTTCAACGTTATTGTTGGTTTTTGACTTGTTTAAACATTATTAAGAATTAAACATTTTTACAATCCTGTGACCAAATTTTCAAGTTGTAGCTATGCATGCATCATACAAACGTTGTATTTACGTTGCCACGTTTTTGTAAAAAAGTTATATTTCAGGCAAACAATTTTGAGGAAAAAAAGGCAATAAAGGGAAAACGTGAAGAAATAAAGATTTAAACCAGTTCATACACTTTATATGGTAATTTACACATTCTAATGTCACCAATTACTTAATCATCATGGGCCGTATTCTCAAACGATGTTTAAAATAAACGGTGGTTAGGCCTAAACTGTGGTTAGCTAAACGCGCTGTTTAAAAAACCGCAGGTTCAATATTTTAAGTCGTTTAGCTAACCACTGCATTTAAACGCCGTAAATATCATCCACCGAACTGTGACTTATCTTCGCCTATATTATACGTGTGCGTGAACAATATTTATATGTCAGACAATGCCTTCCGTAGTTGTAAATGCAATGCAGGATGCCCACGGGTAAATTTCAAGAATGTCGCGTTATGCAATGAGCTTTAGAATTTATTGAATGGAGACAAAACCTTGGGCCCATTTAAAACTGTTTTATGTCGTTGTGCCGCACTTGGTATCATTCAATACTATAACAGATAAACACGAGCATGAAAATAGAAGCAAAGGAAAAATGGACGAGAAGAAATCAACTGAGGACTCCGAAAAGAAAGATAAGAGAAATAAAGGCGGTATCTGGTCTAACCACGAGTATCACATAGAGCTGAAAATATCAGGCATTTGATGAAAACGTGAAGTTAAACACGCCTTAAACTACCCCCGGACCAAGTCTAAGTTTAACAACGTTTTACGCCTGTTTAACGATGTTCGGCTAAAATTTAAAGAGCGTTTAAAGATAACCATGCTTTGAGAATTGCGTTTACTTTAGCGGGCGTTTAAATTGCGATTTAACCAGCGATTAGCGTTAAACATCGTTTGAGAATACGGGCCCATATGAATAAACTTAATACATGTACCTTAAATAGATTCTAACCAGGGCCTTAAGATTACAAGTCCTAAACCTTATCCACTACACTATATGGCTTTACTGATAGCATATGCTAAAATTCAATATATATATGTGTGTGTACTACTTTTTTCAAATTAAACTAAATATAATACAAAAAGGAGGAAAGAGTTTTTAAACTATTTTTAAAAATGATAGGGAAAATAAGATTTTGCATTTTTTTAAATAACGTTATAATATGACGTTATTTAACACATTTTATAGGTAAAACGATTTTCATAGTTCGTATTCTTACATTAAAAACAAGTAAGTTACAAAGAATGTAATATTACGGAAAATATAATAACGGTTAGTGTGTAAATACTACCTTTTTTCAAAATGTGTTGTATTATTTTTTAGCCACTGTTTATTTACATTTTTCTGCTTCCAAATTGTAATTTTATGTTAGGTTTAAGTAATAAAGCGTGAAGATTATTGAATAATTGGGGTTTACCGTAATTTAAAAGGTAAAGTCTGGTAAAATTAGGAACATTTTTTAACAGTGTATGAAAAATCCCACACCCTGAAAGCTATTTTCATACCACCTGGTAGGCACATATAAGACCAATTTATATTCAAGTGCCCCCCTCCATGGGTTGCCACCAAAAAAAAACCCTGTATTTTACCCTCTTGCCACCCTACAACTTACTTGCCCTTGTATACTTACTACATCAAGTACATTATACCTTAAATTACCCGAATGTGCTAATTCTTCTGGTCCTATACGGGTCAGTATTATTTTATTGTGTCTCATATGTACCATATATATTTTTGCAGTCGCAATAATTGAGTGCACCCCCCCGATGGTTTGGACTACCCCAAGAATACTGGGGGCAACATTTTAGCCACCGCGTAGGGTCCACCAAGCCCCCTCGCCTCCACACGCCCTCCCTTTTAAAAAACTATCCCTGAAACTAACTGTTCTGGATTGAACACCTTACTTCTTCCTAATTGTGGTATTTTTTTGGTATTATTTTTCAGAAAATTTTCACTCTATTTCTTAATAAGGGTTCATTTAGTGACCCCCTACAACTATTTACCCTCGTATCATTACTACATCAAGTACATTTACTAAATAACCGTGAATAACGCTTTATCTTAGTCATTACAAATGGCCAGATATCTTATTATCTTCGTATTTACCATATATGTGATTTTTTGGCCCCCCCCCCCGAAATAACCCCCCTATATAGAGGATTGTTCAGGATTCGCTTTTTACCTAACATATTCTTAATCCTCATAAAATTCTGAACTAGAAAAACCAACATGAGATTAACTTTCCTTCCAGGTGATACCTAGCTCATTTTTAGCCCGGACTACCATGGGTTAACCCAAACTTAGCAGAATTTTGTGAGAAATTCTTTTGGAAATTACAAATCAGATCCTCTTCTTGTCTTGTGTGGTTTTTAGAACCTTTAACTAAATTCATTGCAATGTTTCCTGCACATAAATGTGTACCTTGCATAGCCTCCCATGTGGAAAGAATGCTATAAATACTTGTCAGAATTTGAGTGTTGATATTTTTTTCCAGCTGAAGTTACATGTAATGTCAATGCCTTCTATGGCATTGGGGTGACAGAATTCATCTTGCGCAGACCGAAGCTTCGGGCATCTCTTCACATACGTAAGCTTGCCAGGACTGCTCTTTGTACTGTTCTAATCTCCACACATTGTCTCTACTCTACACTGTTTATTATTTGATGCAATTTAGAGTTGTGACAACATACACAAATATATGACCATGCAGCAATCTTGCATTCACCGTGGCTCAGCTTTGATCGAGCTGCAGCGAATCATTTTCTTAAATGCACTTTATGCGTGTGGTTCACTGAACTTTGCATCAGGAAGATAGTAATGATTAGATAATCTTTTCCCCTCCCTGTATCCTTTTCCCCCTTCTTGTTTATAGTCAGACTCTTAATTGCGTACATAGTATGTCACACTTGTGCAGTAAAAACAGGCCCGTGTAAGTCGCCATGTTTCCGGGGACCTGGTTTATTTATAATGCTCCAAACATTCACACCAATGTGCTGAAAGCAATGGTTATGTTATAACCGGCTGGCGCATGATGGAATGCTATCTCTGGCTGTGGGTATGCCATGCAATAGTCTCAGACTGATCTTGTTTGTTATAAAAGCTTTGTTTTCATGAGTTATATCATGCTGATTTTTGGATCTGTTGCACTCAATTCGCACCAGAGAACACATTGAATTGGTGGTGATATAATGTGATTAATAAATTGAATTGAACATTTGTGGCCCAGTTTTGTGACCCAACATTTGGCTGGTGTGTAGCGATCACACCTGCCAAGACTGTCAAATGCACTTAACATATTTTTTGTCTTGTCTTGTCGATTTATTGAGCTGAAACCCCAGAATGACTTCACAAAGGGTACCTGGGGTAAAAAATATGGATTATGACACTACTTTTTTGGAATAGAATCAAAGAAGTGTAACAAGATAAAAAAGTATTTAGTGGAGCGGTTTGGACTGCAAAATTGTCGACAACCCCTCCCCTTGGTACAACAAAACGCAATCACTTCTATTCGAAGGATAGTAATAAATAATTTTCAAAAATGATGGTTGTGGTCAAAAACTTTGGTGGCAGGGGTGTTTTTTGGGTCAAAAATCACGTTTTTGAGCTAAAAACTTGAGAAAATCAAGATTTATTAATTTCTTAGCAAAACAAATTTTAATCATGATGCAATACTATCAATTTCTGACATATCATATATTTCTGTTTTATACAATATATAAAGGGTCTAGAATTTTAGCCCCCAAATCACTTTTTTTCCCTAAAAAAACATCCTTTTTATCACATGTCACCACAACGAGTATTACCTGAACCCTTTATGCAACGTATAAAACCTATATCAATAACAAAAAGGATACCATAAAAATAAGATGGTAGTATTTGTACTTTAAAAAAAAATAAAAAAAAATAATAATTTTGCTTAATTTTCAGTCCAAAATGCATTTTTTGGCCTAGAAATCATCCCTGCCACCAAATATTTCAACCACAACCACCATTTTCTTAAATCTCATATATTTATCCTTCAAATAAAGGTGGTTGTGTTTTGTTGTACCGATGGGAGGGGTAACTCAAAAACTAGAGCACTTTTCAAAGCTCGACCGCTCCGTTAATTGGGTCCTAATCCTATTGTGAGTCTTACCTGGGAATACAGCTTTTGAGTGAAGTCAACTTTTGACCATATTTGTATCCAAAGATCATAGTTGGATTATCAAGGACAATTTTAACCAAGTGTGGTTCTAGTCTTCTACTCAGTTCATGTGACTTTGTATTTCAATGGCATGAAATACACTAATAATGCCTACATTTTGGTTATATTCCAACTTCACTCAAAATTTTCAGTTACATCATTGGCTGAACATAAACGGCTTAGGATCCAGTACTATCAGGGAATAAGCAATATTAGGGAAGGGACAGCAATACACATTTGTGAGCACAACACCCAATTTGAATGAAAAGTTAAAACTTAAATGCATTTAAAGTTCCATTAGATTGGAGATTTCCGAGTCTATACTTTTCTCTGTTGGTTGCTCTGGCAGAGTTGTATTCCTGAAAGCCTTATTGTGATCTGTGACAAAGTGTCAAACGACAGGGACATCCATGGTTTGGAGGCAAATGGATCAGAGGTCGGCCATCCAGCATTGATGTTTTATTTTATTATAGATTTTTTGTAGCCTAAGGTATAATATTGTTGTGCTATCTTTGTGGATTTGATTAGGAGAGAAGCTAACTGACACAACATAAATTTTTAGTAAATCTATACATTTGTAAAGCATATAATTTGTATTGTAGTAAAGGATGGTATTGGTTGACCAGATTCTTTGGCGAAGTGCGGTCAATATGTGTTTCTTTGTGTCAAATTAAAAAGTGTGCAATGCGTAGTGCACAGGGTATATAATGGAACCAGTGAACTAGAAATGTTTGTAGTGGCACATTCTGAAACAATCTGTTTGTATCTTTTCCTTTTCACCTACATGTAGTCTTTAATCAAGGCTTTTGCTCTGTGATCATCTTTAATAATTTAGTTTCAGTGGTAAAGCTTTTTTGCATGTTTTCTGTGTTCTTTTATTTTGGGTATGTCTTTAAAACTATAGCACAAGCTTTCTGATTGGTCACTAATGATATCATCGTGTGCTTAAAAATAGTGTCCCAGAAAGCCAGGTGACCTCACCAATATTGGTTTGTGTCTCAGTCATTGTCGTCAATAAAATTGGGTAGCACTACTTGTGTCTTACGATAATGGAATACTTTGATTGACACATTATGCTATCACAGAAGACCTTGTGTGTTGTGAGAGCATGGCGCACTGGTTAGGGTATTCGCCTTTGGTGCAGAAGGTCCCCGGTTCGAGTCCCGGTGGGGCCACTTGCTGGGATTTAATTGGGTACTAAATTCTGGATTTGATTTGTAAGAAGTATTGATTAAAACTGGAATTCTGCTCTCCCCGTGGTTCATTTGGAGTTGGGTAAACGAACCATGAGAATACCCCATCCTTCAGAGGGGACGTTAAGCTGTCGGTCCCATACACATGGAGAATCACGCCTGTATATGAAATCGCAGCCAGTTTCGATAAGAGTAGGGTGAAAACCCCTGGCTGTCCCAATTCATCCTGGATTTCTGGGCATCATTGGAAAGCAGTGTCTAAACACTGAATGATCTACCCAGGCTAAATAAGACAGAAATGAAATGTTGTACTCGACACATAACTTTTGCGCTGCTGTTGCAGGTGGAGGAAAAAATTGTGAGGTGTCTTTACCAAAGACTACTCTCCATTTATTGTTAGATATATACCATTATCTTCTTCTCTACAAATGTTAAAAACAGCAGTTACCAGTATTTCCTGAACAATATTTTGGAAACCCTGGTCAATGCAGGCTCCAAACTACCTAAGGCACCTAAGGCAATTTGCCCCTACCATTTGGTCTTGGTGCCCTAAAAAATTTGCTATTCTTTCACATGTAAGGCCTTGGTGCCCTTGTACAGTTGGGCAAAATTGCCGTTGCCCACCCAATTTCTTATTTGGAGCCCTGTCATAGCATAGCTGCTTTATTCAGAGTTGCTTTCCAGGGCAGATTTAAGGAAAGGGCCTTGTCAGCAGCTTTTCAAGGGGGTGGGCCCTTTAGCGTTGCACATTGACACAATGTCAATCTTTAGTGCAACTAAGTGCGTGTCTGAGGGGTGATCTTCCCTCCTCAGAATTGAAGAAACTTTGAAAATCTGGTCGTAAAGGTGCGTGTTCCATCGTATGTTGGGGCCCCTGATTTACCAGGAAGTACTATCGATTTGATATCAGTGAAGAGGCCCGTATTTTTTCTCATTGTTCCGTCCCTGAATTTTGAGCCCTCAAATCCATTCATTCCCAAGATAAAATGAAAACTGCCATTTTAAAATTGTTAACCATCATATTAGCACATTAGTGAATAGGGCTTGCAATATGCGTTGTTTCTCCATAAAAACTGCAAGTTTGTTTCCCTGTACTTGATGTGGCGTATGTGCAATGCCAGGCTCTCATATCAAGTAGAGAAAAAAATAGACATAAATCGGAACATCAACTTTAAAGGCGATGTGAATGCATAATTTTGATCCTGATGGTCACTCTGCGTTTCCAATAATCAGGAACACTATATGAAATTATAGTTTGGTTTTGTACCCTCAAGGAAAGCCCAGTACCATTGTTAAGGGAGTGTTTTACATAAAAAGCAAAATTTTCAGGGCCCCCCTTTTTTGGATCTCAAAAACATTGGAGCACCTTTATCTGTGAAAAGAAACATCATCCATAGAAAACATATAGACCCCATTTCCATGAGCGAAAAGGGCGACTTTTTTTTTCAATGGTCGTGGCCCCAACTTTGACGGGTTCAAAAATTTCAGCCTCCCAGCCTGCTTACAAGTGTTTGTGAACGGTTCCAATTGATAATGAGGTGGACCTTAGACATCACGAAGCGACACCACGTGCACTTTAGTGCAACTAGGGGGGGTCTGAGGGGGTGTGCCTTCTTCAGATCCCTTCCAGAAGTGAATAAATAAAAAAAAAAAAAAAAAAAAAAAAAAAAAGAAATTAGGAAATCTGGTCTTCAGTTGTGGATTTGATGCATTTTGGCCGATGCGTAGCAAATCCGCTTATGAAATGGCAATTTCTGGATGTATGTATGTAAGGAATGTATTGTGTGGTCTGGACACAAAAAAGGTAAACATTTTGCCATAACTTTTTCCAATGAGCTAGAGTACCCAAACTTAGATATATTGTAGGTCACAGCCCTTACTATGTACTCCATCCCCATGGTCCTCCCCTGGCTCTTACGGGGTGGGGAAATGTCAAAAAAGGTCACCATTTCACCAAAAGGTAAACATTTGGCCATTTATCACTTTTTTTACAAATGATCTCGGGTAGTTCAAACTCAGGTATGTTGTAGGAGGGGACAACCCCCTACTAACCATGTAATTCATTCCCCCAGGGACACTCCCCTAGTCTGACAGGGGGTGGGGACATTTAAAAGAAGAGAACATTTCACAAAAAAGTAAACATTTTGCCATAACTTTGTTTCCAGATACTAGAGTATCAAACTTAAGTATATTGTAGGAGGGGACATCCCCTACAGACCATGTAATTCATTCTCCAGTCCTCCCCTGGGTCTGACAGGGGGTGTGGAAATGTCAAACAGGTCACATTTCCCAAAGTCATTTTTTTTTCTAGATTGTTAGAGTAGCCAAACTCAATATATTTTATCTTAACTGAAAGTGTTTTAGGACCTATCCTTTCATAAGCCCTAGGCGACCGTCTAACTGCCGATATGGAGTTTGTTGAGGTTTGGGTCAACAGTCCATTATATCTTCAATGTCCTTCCATGCAGACAGACTGGCTTATGGACTTTTTGGGTCTCCACCTCTTGTCTCAAGTATAGACTATACATAACACAATGTACACCCTATTATTCACGGCCCCAGATCTGCACAATACCCTAGGAAATAAAAGTCAATCCGTCCTACCGCATTGGCGGTTTTACAGATTTTTCTGATCTTGATATCACACTTGCTATCGCCCTATAGGAAATGCTATTTAGTGGTGTTTTATTACCCCAATGAAACCAGGACAAATTGTTAAGGAGCCGTTTGCAAAAGCTTGTTAAAAAAATCATGCTCTGCATGTGTTTTTAACTGTTTAAAATGTATCATGTGTCATTTATGCTGATATAGTGCAAAAAAAGAGCCCCCTTAAATGCATAGAGAACTAATATAAATGTATTTTTTATGTTGGATTATCAGGTAGCAAAATCACTGAAAAATAATGCCCCCATTTGGTTAGGTCTCCTATAGGAAAGCACCTATGGCAGCATGAAATCCTGTGGCGTCGGCGGCGGCGTGAGCTTTTCTTGTGAACAAAATATCTGGAGATCTATACGTCACACAGGCTGAAACTTGGTGGAATGGTGCGGGGCTACAGATCTCGAACTGATTAGATTTACTCAGTATATATGCAGTCTAGTACCTATTATACATAATTAAAAGAATATGGCTCTTGTTTTTTTACATATACCAAAAAGCTTAATGACTTTGAGGAGCCCCCCAACAAAAATGTGTATCAGTCAGCTTAATTTATTTTGTGATTATAGTAAGTATAGACCTAGCTTAGGCTTCCCATAGCTTAACAAGTTTGGGTGTTCCTCATTTATGTGCTGGAATCTTAAACAGCCAAATGTTAACGGAATTTTGTCAACCTAGCAATACATGTAGTACAAATTTTTGAATGATCTGCATTTGCAACAAAGAACAACATGTGATACTCATATTTCATCATAGCAATCTGTCCCAATTTTAAGATCTGTTTCAGACATTGGTGGGGTCCCACTTTTCTTGTTTTAATGAGGTGGTCAATCAATAATGATGTTGCGGACGTTACTTTTTCCGTCAACAATTTCACACCAACTTAGCCGAGCATTTGCTTAAATTAGAGCAAGTTTGTATTAAGTGCTTGCATTCACAAATAGTTTTCATCTTGACAACAATATATGAAACACATAAATTCCTGATATCGCATTCTTTTACAAAAAATCTATGCCCTTATAAAAAAGAAATTTCCGTCAACTTTTTTTGTAACATCCGCAAATACATTCTGTTGCCTAGTCGCGACAGCTTACTTGACCCATAATTTAATTTGTATTTTAAACTAAAGTGCCTCTAACCCACTTCCCACAGATCCAGGCAACATTTCCCCATCTTTTTATTTTTCCCTGTAATTAAGCTGTTACATTTTCCGTCAACCAACTTGTACACATCCGCACACTAGTAACGGTCTCAACACAATAGCAAGTTTTCTTATATAGAAGTAAAATTCATATGATATTTCTATTTGTTTAGTTACCACATGATAAAATATAAGAGCAAACTTCTTTTTAACTTAATTTTACACTATCTTTTTATTCCCTATTTAAATGTTAGTTTGCAAAATGTGTTGCGGCCGTTACTTGTGATGTCAAATGTTGACGGAAAATAAGCTATTTGATGCGGTTTCTTTATTAATCTTCATCATAATTGGAAAATATTGTACGTATTATTTAATTGTCCCTATTTTGCTTAATATTTAGACTCAACCAAACAATCTTAGTTTATTTTGTGAAAAAATATGATTTTATTATGATTTTAATTGTAATTTTAACCATTCATTATGATATGTCATTACTTTGCCTCTGATAGATGTAATGTGTTACATTTATTAGAACTCACTTTTTAAGATAGCCCCTATTTCAATAAATTAACTTCTTTTTTCATTTCTTTACCTGCAATACACTTTTCACAGGTCGAAATCACTGCTTTTTTGCGGATGTTAACATTTGAATGTTGACAGCAAATCATAACCTAGTATAGTTGCTATAGAATTTTAGAATGAATATATGTTTGGTTTTTAATTTTTATTTAACTAATTTAAAAGCTAAGAAAACGTAACATGACAAAAAACATTTAAAAAAACAGTATACAAAAGCCAAAATGAACATTAGAATATGTGCGGACAGTTACACCTTGTCAACATTAATGGTCCACATGCTAACGTTGCTATGTCCGTAATACTCAGGAAAAGTTGGCAGAACAATAACTTATAATTGACCCAAGAACCTCTAATGTGTACATTCTAGGGTTAAACCAATGTCCGTATATCAATTTAATTACCAATTTAGTGTAAAATCACAGCAAAATTCCTTTATTTTTTACAGATTTTAGCTCACAATAGCTCAAAGGTCCAAATGATATTATTGTAATTGTGTATTTCCAAATAAATTTTAAGAAATACCTTACAGCTTCATACTGATTTCACCACAAAGTTTTTTATTAACATAAACGGCCTAACTTCCCCACTCATGGACGCTACAACTATGGAAACTGGCTATTCCAATATAACATCAAATTGAGGGTGTCGTATTGTTAGTATACCAATCGGTATTACTTTGATTTGAGTCCTGTAAAAGTACGCAATATTTTCATTTCATTTCAGATTGATATGTAAAAGTTTTGGACACCAAGGATATCTGCAAATGTTTTAACTGTCCCTGGAACAGTCACAATCAGTAGTGTAAGTCAACAAAATGTAACGTCCGCAACAACGGTATTGTGTAACATTGGATGTAATTTTGGGAGCTAAAGGTAAGGGTTTTCAGGGTGGTTATTTTACTAAGTTTGTTGTATGGTAGCTAATTACACAATTTTAAACTTTTTAAAAAGTAAAATTATTTCATTTTTCGCTCTTCTAACTAGAATGCATTAACGTTGCTCAAATATGGAATTTACAATTTTGGAACTTATTAATCATAAAATATTTATACCTATAAGCATTGTAACATACCCTTTTGTATTTAAATATTATTTTGCATAAAGTCATTGCTAACTAACATTGAAAGTTTTTTAAATTAAACACACCATAAATGTCTTGAAAAGACATGCAAACTTAGGCATTGTTGACATTATGTAATGTTCCGCAACCACAGGCAATGATCAGTCTGAAATATTTCATTTCAAGGAGTTTTTCAAAAATGTTTGGTGCAAGTCTTACTACCTTCAGTTGGTTGTATGCGTATATAAGTCATACCAAGATAATCCGTGTTTAAATTTTTTAGACAAACTTTTTGATGTCAAAACCCAGTGAATATGGAGGACTTTAGCATTCCTTTGGCTCTAAAAATACAATTTCTTGTGACCAAGGAACATTAAAATTGGCATAAATCAACCTTATTGCTTGAGTTTCACCCTATAGTATTTGGGTCAAATCATTCAAAAAGCAAGAGCAACTTGAAAGTGGTCCTTATTTAAAAGTGGTTAATAGAAAATGGAGGTCATAGCTTTACAGTTCATATCTGTAACATATATCAATGTACGTATTAAGCCTCAAACATTTCTTTTCATAAAATATGGTTGTCCAAGTTAAAAAACAGTATATGAAAAGTCTCTACATGTACTTTTCAATTTTCACCCCCTTGTTGACACTTTTGGTATATGTTAAAAAAACCAGTGCCATATTTCCTATTTTCCATGATTTCATTGACACTTTTTGTGAACAAAATCTCTGCTATCTGTAACGTCACACAGGGCTGAAACTTTGTGGAAGGGTGCGAGGCTACAGACTCTCGCACTGATTTCATATTACAACATATTATATTCATTGTAAGTACCTATTTGCATATTTAATTACCTATTTGACCTATTTTTATGATTTTCAATTGACACTTGTGGACAAATATCTGGAGATCTGTACGTCACACAGTGCTGAAACGTGGTGGCTCGAACTGATTAATTTGGGTGTGGTATGGGGGTGTGGTCTTGGAAGTACAGGCTGTCCGAGCTGAGGGATGTAGATTAAGGGTGTAGGGGTGGCAGGTGGTGGACGGGGTGGGGGGTGTTCTGGGGGAACTGAGTATGAGGAGGAGGGAGTGCCTGTATGAACAATAAATAGGAAGGGGAGCGAGGGGAAGGGCTATATAAATAATGGAGTGGGGGAGTTGGGGGGGGGGAAGTGAGAAGAGAGGGGTGAACGCTTTTTGTTTTTTTTTCTTTTTCTTTTTGTCCGTGGTATGGTCCGTGTGTGTGGTCTGTGGGACTTCCAATGGGTGGTTGCCCGGTAGGGGTGTGTCTGGGGATGGTTGTTCCGTGGGTATGGTCCAGGTGTGTGTGGTCTGTGGGTGTGTGTGCTGTGGTGGCTATGGGGTGTGGTCAGGGTATGGGGTGTGTCCAGGGGTATGGGGTGTGGTCAGGTATGGGGGTGTGGTCAGGGTATTGGTGTGTTCAGGGGTCGGGGTGTGGTCAGGGTATGGGTTGTGGTCTGGCAGTATGGGGTTTGTGGTCTGGCGGTATGGGGTGGTTGTCTGGCGTTATGGGGGTTGTGGTTCTGGCCGGTATGGGGTCTTGTGGGTGTTGGGTGTGGTCTGTGGGTTTTGGGTGGGTCTGTGGTGGTTGGGTGTGGTCTGTGGTGTGGGTGGTGGTCTGTGGGGTTGGGTGTGGTCGTGGGTGTTGTGTTGGTCTGTGGGGCCTGTGGGTGTTGGGTGTGGTCCGGGGTGTGGCGATGTAGTCCCATAGGGTGTGGTCTGGAGGTATGGGTGTAAGTGTGGGTATTTCCATAGGCTGACAATTGCGAGGGTGGTTGTGTGGTTCGGTATATGGGTTTTGGTCCTTGGAATATGGGTGTTGGCCCAGGGAATGGGGTTGGGTCCTGTGGGTATGAGGGTTGGTCCTGGTGGCAACTGGAAGTAGAGGATCCTCAGACGAACACCCGTGGAGGATCTCCGCGCTGCTCAGCGGGGGTCCGTGACAACCACAAGTGATCCAGGACAGGGTGGGGGGGGACCAACACGGTGTATAAAAAAAAATAACAGTAGGGGGCTGTGTGTGGAGGGCTTCTGGGTTAAATAGGGGGTTCTGTTTGGGTGGGTGTGGTCAGGGGTAGGGCGCGGTGGTTGATCAGTGGTAGGTTGACACAGTTTGTCGGGGTTATGACCACAAAATACCAGCCTCCATCAGTAGGGGATGTGGTGGTGTGGTCCGGGTGGAGATTGTCCGGGGTATGGGGTATGGCCGGGGTATTGCCTAGGGCTAACACTTGTGATGTGTTGTGTGTGTCCATGATATGGGGTGTGGCCTTCTATGGTTCGAGAACCTACATATTCGGACACCTATTTGGACCGCTTTCCCTATTTTTTAACAAAAATGACTCTGCAAATAGGGCTGGATAGAGAAATCCTCATCATGGGCCCATCAATCTCGATACAGCCGATGTTACCACTTTATTTAAAGCAATTCAATACCACTTCATTGGGTACTGATGAAATTGAAAAATGATACTCATCAGCGCAGAATCATTTCTGCGCTTCAATAAGATTGTGATTATGCGACCCTATCCTTTTTTTTCTACGCGTAAGAAATGACGAAGAGGGGTCCGAGTAAGCATGTCACGACATCCACATCAACACGGAACTATCGCCGTGTGTCGTCTGTTCACCCAACCCCCCTGTGGGCAAGAAAGTCCTTGATTATCGCTCTCTGAAAAAAGATTTTTTTTCAAACAAACTTCAATTCAAAGTCATCACGTTAACCTCACACTCGAACATTTTCAGTGATTATTAATTTCTGCAACCCACTCGCCTTTCAATAAATAGATATGAGAATATTTGTGCTGAAACACAGGCGCCCAGTGAACAATAAATGTCTCTGAGGCAGTCTGGTGGAAAACGTGACCGGGCGCAAAGGTTGTGATATTATAATGTCGGGTAAGCACTCTTTATGCTTTGTTTGTTAGAGCCCTTACAATGGGGCACAGTTGATACGTTTCCACTGCAAGTGTTCCCCATGAATTAGGAACTGATATGCTCGACTCTATAACTTTGAATTTAACGCAGAGCGGTCCTGTTTCTGGAGAAAAGGTGCCATAAAAATGTTTATCTGATTGTTTGCGCACTTTAATAAAAAGATTATAAATGCTCTAACAACTGAATTCAAAACTGAATCATATATACTTAACTCGTATATGAGAACAAATACGTTAAGGTGGGCATTGGTGTGATCCACAGCCTCATCCCCCGACTTAACTTACACAATAATTTATGAAATCACACAGTTTGTATCAATTCTCCGCGCTCTTTTGGGATAGAAACCAAAACTTCAAAAAACATGCATTTTTACACACCCATTTACTCTTGAATCATCCAAGCAATAGTAAATCTTTCACACATGCCCACTGGGCCACATGTGTACACGCACCACGCTCGCTCGCTCTCCCTCACTCACTCACTCACTCACTCACCTCACTCACTCACTCACTCACTCACTCACATCACCTCACTCACTCACTCATCCACTCAAATCACTCCTCACTCACTCCACTTCACTCACCACATTTACACACTTTTATAATCCCCACTGGCTTGAAAAGCAAGGGGGATATTGCGAAGGCACGCATGGCCATGTGTATGTTATGTGTTATGTAGTATGTGTGTGTTCCAGTTTGGTTAGCTTTTCTAACCAAGGTTACACGTAGGTTTTCGTTTTTCAGGTCTCCTTGTGCAAAGTTGAAGTCCGATTGAACCAGACTTGGGGTTAAGGTGTAATAGGGGTTCTTTCTCTTTGCATGATGTCAAGGTCATGGACCAAGGGTCAAAGTCATCTGAGGTCATGTCCAGACTGCCATCGTGGCAGGGGGATGATGCAAGTTTACTTGCTGTATTTATTTAAAGATTTGGCGAATCAATTTTGGAAATGTCAAATTCAATATAAAGTCCGTTTTGAATATACTTCCAATTGGGGTTACCCAAGAGTCCTAATCATGACAGTTCTTATTATGGCTGTCTTTTGTTCTCAGTATAAAACATTGGCCCATGTGTAATTTTATGACTAGAAATCCTGTGTCTTTACTTGTCATTTTTCCATAAAGTCAATGTAAAACATTTATCAAGAAGCATTTTAGTTATTGAAATGGAAGGTCCGAAGACAAATTATAGTTGTCTATCTGAATGTCTTGGAAAGAGCAAAAAGCCTAGCTTGGTGGCACGTTGCTTTTAATCTGGAGATATTGAATACTAGTATCAGTGTGAGTCAAATGATTTGTTCCCAAATATCCTGATTTTTTCTTGTCAAACTGTGCAAGGTAAGCTCTTACAACGTAAATACTTCAAAATAATTTAAAAGCTTTCAAGGAATTTTGAATTTTTCATTTTGTTCCTGAAAATCAATATCTGCACTCATATAAATAAAGGCCCTCAGATTTGCCTTTGTACAAGATTTTAATTTGAAGTCGCAAATTTCAATTGGGATACCTAATGTGGGCTTTACACCTCTGGTGAATAAATGGTAATAAATGCCCAATGAGTATAACACATGCCAGTTAATTAAGTGGGTTTAATGCAACAACAAGTGCAATTATATTTTGACTGTTTAGAATTCTTCAGGTTTGGATGAACTCGTTTTTAACTAATTAAACTAAGGCAACAAAGATATTGAAAAATATCACCAAAACCGTTCATTAGTGATGCACCTTAGTTGGCTAAAAGGTCAAAGGTCAGACTTTTTGGAACACTTTTCTTTCATGGAAATATTAATAATATTGTGCTTACTGTGTGAATAAAAATGCAACAACAAGAAAGTTCTTTGCCTATCTCGTTTTTCTGGACCCTGATTTGTGAATTACATTGTTAAACATGTTTACCATCTTCATGGTTTATTGTACTAAATTTTGTACACGCTGCATTTCGGGATCCCTCTAAAATGAGGCCATAACTTGAAAATAAAATACATGAATCTTGGATTTTTGACATGGTGAGTACGAAGTAATTTTTGTTAATATAAAGTCATAATAATATTCTAAAAAAATTACAATATTTTTAATATTTTTTTGTTTCATCGGGAACAATCATTTTGCACTCACACTGTATTTGCATATGTATTTCCCCATGTAAATTTCTCCATGTTCCGTATTTGTGCCTGTCCTTTTCTGACCTGTGGTTCAGGTAAATAGTGTATCTGTTTTGTCCTTCCCCATCTGACCTGGAAAGAACACTATTATTTTGTACAAAAATGAGTTGGATAAGCCAGAAATTAACTATGTTAGTATTAACACACTCCAGACTTTATCTTCCACAAGACATTATTCAGTGTATTGGAATTAGGTGTGTTTACAATATTTGGTCACGTTTAACACATAAGTGCCAAAGCTGGCGGGTTCCATAGTACCATGGATTTTTTTTCGTCGTTTTCTCACTCGTGAAAATATTTTTGACTCTTATTTGTTGTAATGGTGTAATTATTGATGCGCTCTTTTCCAAAACAAAAATGATAATATCTCACCCGTTAATGAGATAATAGCTTTGGGGCATAGGAACCCCCCTTAGGCACGCAACGGGAGTGTGATTTGAAAATAAAAATGAGCAAACCCTGTTTTCTGCTTATGTATGTTCATGCATGTAATCAAATTACTTGATAATCAGCAAATAATGAACCCTTTATGTGCTGACAGAAGATTTTCATACGGAGTCTACCACTTACAATCACGGTCGGGTGAGGGTGGGTTCTGTACAAACCTCTGGCAAATACATGTCGTCGTTACTGCCCCCACAAAAATCAAAATGTACACTGGGTAATGTGTGGTGCGATATATGTACATTGGTCCTTCTAGAAGTAGATATAACCACAAATGATTTGGCAAGTTGCTGTGGAGCAGGGTTTGGAAACAGTGTTACATTTGACGATTGTGACGTATTTCAAAACAATGATTTGCCCCCTATTTCCATACGCAGAACCGCTCATTTATATGCACATTTGGCCTTGTCTCATGCCCCCTCAAAGGTGGTTTGAGTTTCATTGAAAATTTCCGTCGGGAAAGTGGTTTCCTTGGGGGGGGGGGGTTCCCCCTTAGGCACCAATGTAGGCCCCTAAGTGTTAAGTGTTAAGTTCAGACCAATCCAAAATTTACATCCCCAGATAGGCACTCTTTATAAGATTTGAATCCAAAACTTTACTTTAATTTTTTTTTAAATTTTAACATTATATACACATTATTCTGGAATTTCAAAATACTTATCAAAAGGTCGACTCAGAGATTTTGAAGATATTTTTTGTGTATTTATTAAAACTGTTAACTAGAACTTAAGCGAGTCACCTAAAATGCCCAATTCCAAAGTTTGAGATACATCGGATCTTTCGTTTCATGCAGTAAACATTTATGGTAGTATACAGTGCCATAGGATCCTCTGTATATCTAAATTTCGAATCCGGAATTTATACAAAATTGCGATTTTCTATATGAAGGAACTTCGATTTGAGCTTAGCTATTTTACACAGTGTTTAGTATATGGACAAGCATTATGATATGCAAAAAACACAATTGTGTTTTGAAATTGAGGGCGCCCTCCTCGGAAACTCTCTGAGTCAGCTTGAACACACCTTTTAACTGCTCATTTTGATCAGGCTGGGATAATTTTATAGCCTATTATTAGAGTAATAGTAACCAACTAGGCCTTTCATTCAACGGGTAGCCTTCATTCCCACAAATCATGTTGTACTCGTTCGGTACTATAGAGTACTCTGTATTCCCATCGTAACATGATCTAGTGTTGGAAATTTGGCTGAAACTCCCAGTATTTCTTTCAGACTGCAAGTTTGGGCCACCCCCCCACTTGGCCTTGCCTTGACAGTAGGTTGAGTTAAGCTCCCAAGAGGCATTGTGAGGTTATTTTTAGTTGCATTATTTGCAAGGAATCGATGTTTACTGAATGGTTTCTCTTTGGTTTTCTTCTTGGGTATGCCAAAAAAGCGTTGTGAGGACAGAAAAGTGACAGCCTTCTTTTGGATAATTCTATGCTGTGTGTATGTGGTGTGTGGGGGGGGGGGAAAGGGGACATCAACATACCAACATTTGGTTTTCCTTATTCTTAGTACGCTTAGATTTCTTTGTAATTTTTTGTAATAGGCTATCACGTTTTCACAGAACACATGCTCACCCTCACTTAAAGGCGCTTAGTTTCGCTTTTGTCTGTTGTGTTTCTCTAACTTGATTGAAAGAGCTGGCACTTGCACATACGCCCCATCATACCGTGGGAACAACTGTGGTTTTGATGGTAGAAGCCTTAATCATATTGCTAAAGCCTATTATTAAATCCCCTCTAATATTGATGGTTAACATTACTTCAGTCATTTTTTTTGATATCTTGGGAATGAAATGGATTTGAGGGCTTCAATTTTCAGGACGGAAAGAAAAACCAACAAAAAAACAACAATTGGAGAAAAATACGGCCCTTGGGTCATCTGCTATCAAAATCGATACTACTTTTCTGGGTAAATCGTGGGGTCCCAAAGACGATCGTAAACATGCAACCTTTAAATCCTGCCACCTTGTTACTTACGGTTTTTGGTCCTCATGGTCTTGTAGGTTTCATCTTTTTTTTGTGGGCTTGCCAGGTTTTTTGCTGCAGGACCACGATGGACCTTTCAATGTATTGGTGTTTATTTGTGCAACATGCGTGCAATTTTTTCTCTTTGTTTGTATGAGACCCACTTTGAAAGTTTGTTATAGGGGCCAACTTGAGCTAACTTTGGTAATCCAATTATCCCTAGTTCGTCACAAGTAAGCAATGTTGTGAGTGTCCATGTTATGAAGTCTATTACCTGCTCGGCTTTTGGGGGGGGGTTTTTTTGGACAATTAGGTTGCAGCTGTTTTTCTAGGGTTTTCTTTACCAACAGGCCCCCCCCCCCCCCCCCCCCCCCCCCCCCCCCCCCCCCCCTCCGGTAAAAAAGCAAATGTCATGTCATTCCTAAGGGAAGTGTATGTTTAATTGGTCTATTCAACCACCCCTTCAGTGACTTTGGATAAGGGGTTTCCGGTTTTTTGAGTCCTGGTGTCATAAGGTCAAGAAATAAGTGGCTGGTATAAATTGGTGAGGAAATAAGAGATGGATGGGCGTTCAATTCTACCATCAACCTGATCGTCGGTTTAAACTAAGATTGAACTTGGTACAGGCTGTTGTTGGTCCAACCGATGAACCATTTTCCAAAGTTAGGATATGAATAACACTTGCAATTTTAGGATGAAATTGGTTTAGTTAAAAAAAAGTTTATGTCCATATATTTTCACTTGAGTGCCCTTTAGGGTCAAGTAATTTTTCCCCTATTGTGAATATGGTTATATGACTTTAATTTGGTTTTTGGGTTAGGTCAGGGATGGTTGCAGGCTGAGGAGCCACACCCTATACAGGGTGAGTCAGAAAAAAGTACAACCAAATGAGGGATATTTTTATGAAGAAACATTACCGAATTTACCAAATTAATTTCCTGTGTTAGATAGTCTGGTTAATCAGCTTTCACATAATTTAAATTTTTAAAATCGATCATCCATTCAAAGTCTACAGTTATTTTTGTGAATGTATCCATTTTCTGCCCCCCTAACAAATTGCAACCTGGCTCGTACAACATGAGACTCATTACTACAATCACGTGAGGGCTTCAAAATTAATAGTTAACTGTTGCATTTCTTCGGGGCTTCTTTTTCCTTCGGCCCGTATTCCACAGCACACAGGACATGTGTGAATAATAATGTGAATCTTCAGATTTGAATAAATTAACAGGAATATATTAAAATGGAAAATTTTAATGCTTTATTCTATTATCCAGCCCTATCATATTTTGGGAAGGTTACTACTTGGAAATCCAGCAATTTGAAAATAATGCTGCAAATTTGTTTGCTGTCAAGTCCAAAAAAAAATTGGGGGGGGGGGGGGGATTTCATTAATATTAATTTGGATATCCTTCTGTTTTTCATATTACAGTCCCTTCCCAACTGATGTAACCAACATTTGCTTTTGGGGGGAGGGGAACCAGGCCGAGGGGAACATTTACTTTTGGGCCATCACTAAAACACATTTTGCAAAGGTGAAACATGTAACCTGCAATACAATAAAATTTTATTACTTTTTCCTGAGCTCTATTTGGGGCCAGGAGGGCAAAGATTTTTTGAGCAGCGGATCCCGCCCCTTAACCCCTCCCCCTGTCAACGCCCTCCCAACAGACGGTTTTACCTCAATGGTGTTCCCTGATATTTTTATTCCCCAAATTGTGTATTAATGGCGGATATTATACAAATCCCAAAGCTGAACCTAAATCCAAGAGTACTCTATTGGTTACTCTAGTGTATAATTTGTTCGGTCTTTCACACTGGGTACTTTCACTTCTGCAGCTGTAACTTTTGATCGCGTTAATCATTTTAATGTCGTAATTTTTATAGGGTCTAACAAACAACAGGAATGTCATACAAAAAGAAAATATATGAATACAACAGAGGGTTTTTTCCATGAAAAATCGCTCAATTTGGTTGTACTTTTTTTTGACTCACCCTGTACATCTACAAATTTCTAAGGGTCATTTGGTGAGAAAAATGTATCCATTTGTTTAATGTAACGAAATCAGGCAAACCCCGCCGAGTGTGCGTCCCTTACCCTCATTCACGGTGAAAATGGCAGCAGACGAACAGAATCCATTAATACAGGCCGGCAGCCTATTTCCAACATTCACGTAGTGTTCCAACTTTGCGAGATTTCATGGAAAGTTTGGTTAGTATTACCCATTAAAAACTGCTTTTATATGTCGTGAAACATTATTCTAACACAGAGAGACTTGCCAAAAAAACATGGTTCGATCCGAAGGTTTTTTCTATTCCAAATCGGAGGGTTGAAAGTGATTTCTGTGTCGAAGACGAATGCCGAAAAGTACTAGACTTGCATTGAAATCGCCAGTTTTATTTTATTATAATTTCTCGAAATTGTGTGGAATTACGTCCGAGAACGAACTGTATTCGGAATGGTATTCCATGTAGAGGTAACATTATTCTCCCATTATATTGTTTCATGATCTGCTTCAAAAGCCTCCTCAACTGGTCATCACAACCTTTTTTGGTTGTCTTTCCATGCCGATGTGCGGTACGTTGTTTTTTTAATAAAATTAGCGACCGTCGGGTGCTTTACCTCGTGTGAAATTTCTGGCAACCGGAAAGGTTCCACACGGAGCGGACCCGACCGCAGCCCCCGGTTGGTCGGCAACGTGAAAGTTTTGGTGCAATGAACACGTGCTTGGCACAAGTGATCAACGATGTCGATTTGAACAAAAAATATACGTCATCTGATATATGAGCTAATATTAATTACGATCATTCACAGATATTTTAGGCTACAAAACTTGATTTTTTCTAAAGCCGAATTAATTAAGTTTCCTCATTGGCGTGAAAAACAAGGTTGAACAAAGTCAGATTGAAGTTTTTTTATAGGCCCTATAGGCTATTATAAATTAATAAAAATGTGGTGTGTATGTGTGTACATTTATATATGTAATGGGTGGTGGTGTGATGTATGTTGTGTATGTATTGTGTATATGTGTGTGTGTGTGTGGCGTGTGTGTGGTGTGTGTGGTGTGGTGTGAGGGTGGTGTGTGGGGTGTTTGGTAATTAATAATTAAATATAGAGGCCCTAAAAATCACTGTGTATGTTCTTCCCCCATCAAAAACTGAGATGGACTATTTTCATAGAGGGCCGGAACTCCCTCCCCGCCAAAACAACTGTACCCAGTAGCTTATAAATTTCGAGAGAACTTCCGAAAAAGACACACTACTTCACTACCGTTTAATTATTATAATTATTTTTACCCCCACCCCTCTTTCAGACCCTGCCTAGGCTAGTACCCCTCCCTTTTCACTCTGCGGTGGTAGTCTCTCCGGGTACTTCCTAGCTTTGGCTGCAGTTGGCTGCAGAAAAACCCTTGAACAATATCGAACCACCATCTGTGTTTACCACTTTTTTCATTTGATTTTTTTGTGCTTGTTGTTAAAAATATAAAATGTAATCTGTTAGCTGATAAAAGTTGACGTATATCGAAGGAAAATTGGGGCGACACATAAACGCCATTTTATTCAACATGCTTGGTGGGGTGGACAAGGCAAGAAGAAGACTCTTGATCACTTCCTCCCCTCGGCCCCCTCCGCATAAATTGTGCACCGGGCGAAATCATTTGGGGCCCGGGAGCTAGTATCCAAGATTATCCTTATTGCGTGACAGTTTTCCCCTTGCTTGCGCAATTAGAATCACATTTGCATTTACAGCTAACGCTGGTTTTTTTCCTTGCGACTATGGGTGTCTCCCATTGAGCCATCACCGAACCCAAGGGCACAGGGCGCACACGTAATTTTACAAGCATACTTGGTATTTAGTTTTACCGCCCAAGCCCATTAAAGCCGTATGGAAAATTACCCCCGAAAATTACAACTCTGTCGTTTGAGTTTCCCCCAAGGCATTCAGCGAATATAAAATGATCCTAGAACATCCATTACTCGTTCCCCCAGGCCCATTTAGTTTTGTTTGAGATAGTTATAGCAAATGCAAAGATCATATAAAATATTTTCCTTTCTTTCCAAATGTGCGTCACGAATAGGCGTTTTGCACGTGGGTCCTCTTGTGGTAGTGCCTAAGACACGTGTGACACCTTTTTTAACACAGTAGTATGCACAAACACTCCCGACTCCCGAATTCTTAATATTGTTTGCACAATGGATTTTACCATCGGCGAGTCGAGAAAACATAGACTTGCCTCAATGTCCGAAAAACCCCCCCCCAACTCGTTTTCGTTTTTGTTTATTTTTTTTTACCAGCCGAAAATTGGTATGTCCGGCCGAATTTAATTTATACACTGGGAATATGAGCCCCGAGGCTTGTTACATTACACATTGCAACATCGATACACTTTTGGACATGCAGTAGGTGAAAAATTTTACGCGTTTGGCAACGCCGCACTCCCACAATGCAAATGGGTAGGGGAGGTAGCAACCACTTCTGTTCCTGTTTTTATACTGCTGCTCGTTTTGAATGGTAGGTAGAAGGCACTTGCTTTTTCCCAATCTTTCTTTTCAAAAATCTTCACTATTTTTCTTAATCTGAGCGATGTGGTTGACATGTCCATATACCATGGAATAGTTAATATCTAATCCAGGGAACACCAATTTGTTATTTTATGAACATTATTTTGAAATTTTGATTTATTTCTATTTTAAGGGATTTCGCTTCAAATTATTACCCATTTTTTCAATTTTTTTTGTGGGCTGCTACATGCGTATCTAAACCTTTAAACATGTGAGTAACTCCTGGCCCTCAGGAATAGAAAAAATAGGGCACAAGCCCCCAAAATACAAAAATCTTTTTGGGCGTAAAAAACACATAAATCAACAGATAATGATTTACAAACAGTGTGAAATCATCATAACTGAGGGCGTAACTTGATTCGAAAGTCCCTGTTTCCCTGTAAAATTAGGTTTAAGTGTTTGCTGCGTCAAGGATTTGAAGCAGACAGTCCTGTAGTAATGCTAACTGCATCACTGCAGCGGTTTACTTTCAAGCAAAGGGATGATTTTAAAACCAGGTTTTATCCCTGGGAAGAATGTGCCTTAATTATTTAAAAGTTGGATGTGGAGGAATTTGTGTTGTTTGCAGTTTACACAAAAAAAAAGTGCTGTGCAGATATTCCTCTATCTCCAGTGCTGTACTCGGGTACAAAAATTACCAAGGTAGAATACTGGGGTAGAGCTATAGGAGCAGGTGTGTGGAAGAGACTTAATAACATGAGATCAGTTCGTGAGGTGAATGATCTGCAGGGCAGTGTCTCTTTGAAGAAGGGAGGGAGAAATGTGTTCGTGAGGAATAATTCGAATTCGCTGTCAACATATATTATTTGGGGCTACATAAGTTATATGTGAATGTTTTGTACAGTGTGGCAAGGTTTAAAGATAATGTATGGACTTAACATTGGGATGACCAGACGTGTCTTTGAAGGCTTGAATCACCCCAGATTTTTTTTGCTCTTCCCATTTGTTCATTAGCACTTAAAGCCACAATCAGCATTTTCCCCCCCAAATTAAAATGCCGCATTGGTCTCTCAATGCTAGTGTTTTGTCATACAACAACTTCTTATAGCAACTGCTCTTGTGAAAAAAACAGCCACAAAACGATTTAAAGCGGTCTTGAAGATGCATTTATGACAGTTTCTAGACCTGAAAAAAAAAAGTCGGAATACCAGCATTATTATTAGTAAACAAAGTGTAAAAAATTTCTGACAGATATGGCGTTGTTGTAGTTACACATTACATGTACAGGAGTCTGTACTAGAAACAACTTTCCAATGCAACTCTTGCGAAGAGTTAAGGAAGAGAAAGGGTGATTGTTTTTTGTGTGTAAGGAAGTGAGGTGGAGAGGGGAGGGGCCAAGGATGGGGGGAGTTGAGGGAAGAAAGTATCGTATGAGTGTGAGTGGGCAGGAAATTAAGGATTGGAATTGGGGGGAAGTGGGAGTATTGGTAGGAGGCAACGTGTTGTGAGAAGGTAGTGGAGGGTGAGAAGGAGGAGCGATAGGGTGATGACGGGTGGTAAGGTCTGGTAATGGATTTAAGGAGGGTAGTGAGGCGCATATCGGCTATGCTCCGCAGAGCGGTTAGGAATAGAAAGCATGAAGCGAGAAGGAGCATTTTGATGATGAGATAGCAGAGGAATGGGATATGCGAAGTGTGGGTGAATTAGTTCGCTGTGTTGGTGATTTAAATGGGCATGTGGGAAAAGGATCGATGGGTTTGGGGGGGGCGGGGATTCACAGATGGGGAACAGGTTTGGGGAGAGAAACCTGGAAGGAAGGAGGCGTTAGCGTTTTGTGATGAGAAAGAGGTGTGTATAGCAATAACAGGTGTAAGAAAGAGGACAGAAGGAAAGTGACCTTAGTTCAGGAGGGAGGAAACGAGTCAGAGAGAGTTGGCTTGGGGTAAAGGAGAGGAGACAGTTTGGAAGATATGTTTAAGGTAAATTCCAGGGAATTACAACAACAGGTTGGTGGTGCCGAGTTTGGGACAAGTGGAAGGTTGAAAAAAGTGGTGAGCGAAGGTAGTGCGCATTTGTTTGATGAGGAGGAAAAGTATGGAAGCTGAAAGAAGAAGAGACAAGAAAGAATTTTGAGATGAGAGTGGGTGAGCTCGTGTGGGGGATGATTGGTGTGTCTGATCTGTGGGGGTTTGTTTTAAGGAGGGGTGTTACAGGCATGTGAGGATACGGGTGTGTGAAAAAGAAAGGGAGGAGAGGGACAGAAGATCCGGGGGGTGGGAATGAGAGGTTAAGGAGGCGAAGGGGAAGAACGAGGAGGGTATAAGGAAACAATAGGAAAAAATGGACGGAGAGAATAAAGTTGTAGGTAATAAGACGAGTGAAGAAGGGCGACCAAAGAAAGTGGTTGCGAGGGCATTGAAGAGGAGGGAGAAGGGGGGGTGAAGGAACGTTGAGGGAGAATCCAAACAAGGTGTATAAGTTGTGAGAAGGCAATGAAAAAGGAAGGAAGGATGTTGAAGGGGGAAAGATGTATGAGAGGAAGATAGTGATGAAATGGAAAGTTGATTTCAGTGAAGAAAGATAGAGGCAGGGTCTGGAAAGAGCATATGGAGAGAATCATGATGAGGAGAATGAATGGGTCAGAGGGTGGAGGCTGATGTGGTGGAAGCCCAGTGAGGAGTCAGTGGGAAAAGAGTGGTAAATGCAATTGGAGAAATGAAGCAGGAAAGGCTGCTGACCCTCGGAAGTGAGTGTTGAGCTGATTATTGCGAGTGGAGGATAGGGATTTGATGTGTGATGATTGGATGTGTCAGAGGGGTGTTAGATGGAGGGGGAATGCCGGTGGAGTGGGCTGTTGAGTGTGTTAGTTCCAATTTTTAAGGGGGAAAAAGGGGATGCAATGAGCTGTGGCGCGTATAGTGGGGAAGTTGTTGGAGCATGCGATGAAAATGTGGAGAGGGGTATTAGAGCCAGGAATTCGGTGGATAGTGAAAGTGGATGAGATGCAAATTGGGTTTATGCCAGGAAGGGAACGATAGAGCAGTATTCATTTGAGGAGGATGCAAGAGAAATGAGGCAAAAGGGAAGAAGCTGTATTATGTGTTGTGGAGCTGGAGAAGGCCTTTGATGGAGTGCCGAGGGGGGTGATGGAGTGGCGGTGAGGGGGGGAGGGGTGTGCCAGGGGGGTGGTTGGAGTGGTGATGAGCCTGTATGAAGGGGCAAAAAACAAGGAGTTAGAGTAGGGTCTGGGTTGTCTGAGGAGTTTGAGGGTGTGAAGGTGGTTGTCCATCAGGGTTCCTGTGCCCAGGTCGCCGTTGGTGTTGGCAATTGGGGTTGATTTTTGTGGTTGGGGAGTGCAGGGGAGGGTTTGATGAGTGGGATGCTGTATGCTGATGGTTTAGTTTGATGGGTGAGGACAATGGAGGGTTGGGGGAGGGTTTTGGAAGTGGAGGAAGGCATTTGAGAGTAGGCTGAGGGTAAACCTTGGGAAGAATGAGTGGTGGTGAGTGGGGAGGAGGTGGAGGGTTAGTGAGTGGGGTGGACCCATGTGGCAATGTGTGGAAAGAGGGTGGGGCAGATTCAGTGTGGTGTGAGAAATGGGGAAAATGGATTCATGGGAGATGCACAAGATGAAGCGAGTGACCCAAAGTTTGGCAAAGAGACTTTGGGTGTGGAAGATGCATAGAAAGGGAGAAGGGGTGGGGCGGGAGGTTGGAGAGGTTGTGACACGAGGTGGAGGCAGTGGGGGAGTTCACATACCTAGGGACAGGATTAGTGTGGGTGGTTGGATTGTGAGGCTCACTAAAACTTCATAGTCCCTTTCTACCGCTTACCACAATGTCTTTCCACTATTTTTCTTTGCCCCTGTTTTTTTCTTTCTTTTCCCTCTTCGCTTTCCTTAACGTCCCTGCCCCTCTCCTACCTCTCTTCGCCCCGTCCAATCCCTTCATGTCTATGTAACCCCTTCTTTTTCTTCCCTTCTTTCCTCTTCACCCTACCGTTTCTCGGTTCTTACTCAATTTTAACCCGGATCTTCCGTTGTGCGGACCTGCTCTGGATGTTCATTCGGGCTGGATTACCCGGTGGTGGCTTCATTTTTGGACCCCCCTTCCCCTCCTCGTAACTCGGCCTGTTTTTTCTGCGCTCTCGGGTGTGTATGGCTAGTTTTTTTTTCTTCTATTCCTTACCGGCTGGCTGTTGGGCGGCTGGGGGCCGGCGGGGGGGGGCTGGGGGGCTGTGACAGCCCAGAGCAAGAGTAGGTATGGGTGGTGAAGTTTAGAGAATGTGCGAGAGTTGTTGCTTGGGAGGAGGTTTCCTTTGAAGATGAATGGGATGGTGTATAAGAGTTGTGTGAGATCAGTGAAGCTGGAGATGGGAGTGAGCATGGTGGCTGGGTGAAAAGAGTGGGCCCCCCCAAATTTGAGAAGGGCAGAGAGCAATGGTGAGAGCAATGAGTGGTGTGAAATTGGATAGGAGGGAAGATGAGGGATTGGTGCCAAGATGGGTGGGTTTGGAAGAGGCGGGGGCTGACCGACTGGCGAAGGCGCATGGTTTGTAAGATGGTATGGGCACGTGATGAGGAAGGATGAGGAGCATGTGTTAAAAAAAGGGCTTTGAGTTTGAGGTGGGATGGTTGGTTTGAGGAAGAGGGGGCCGACCAAAGCGGACATGGAGGAAGCAGGTTCGAGGAGGAGAGTAGAGGTTGGTTTGAGGCATGGGGGATGTGCGTGGATCGGTGCGAAGTGGAAAGGAGGGAGGAAGTAAGGCATTGCTACGAATGTGAACCGGCCATCCCCGGTGAACGGGTGGACAAACCCGATTTTTTAAACTTGTTTACTACTTTACTATACAACAGTGCAAAAAATAACTTGATGAAAAATGGGGCGCGATTGTCTACGTTTTGAGTGGCTTTACGTGTATGGGGGAGGACCCAAGATTTTGTTTGTGCATGCCATGTTCTAATGCTTAAGTTATTATTTGCCCAAACTGTTTGTAATTGCCTTAAAATCTAGTTGTTGGATATTTGAGTGGAGAGAAAAATTCAAATCAGCCATGGCTTTGATTGTCTAAATTAGCAGAAATAAGCATTTGGGGCGCGTATTCCAAAAACTGTTTTGTTCCCTTAAATCGTACTGAGAACTTTGAAAAAAAAACTTATTGTTCAGCAGAAATTTATGTATGTTCTTCTATATGAGCCAAATTTTATGGAAAAGTCATTCGGGAAATTGGGTTTTTATTTTTTCGGTGGGAAAAAAAAAATTTTTGTGCAGTCAGAAAACTTGCCAGCATTATGCAAATGACGTAACATTGCTAACAATCCAAGCAAGTTTGCCGTTTGTTATAATGAGCATTTTTAAACTTGTCAAGGTTTATCTGTGTGTTTTGAAAGCGACGTGTTAAAATTTGCCAGCGGCATCCAAATTTAGGACGTGTAATTCCATAAACCATTCATGGTACAGGTACTAAACTGCATACGTCAGGCAGAAGTAGGATTTGTGTTCTTGTTTTAAGTCTGTAATGTGGGCTCATCATGGGAGTTCATCTCAAAATAGCCAAACTGTCTAATGACCGCGTGGTTCGGTTATTGAGAATCGGCGTGCGCAAAATTGTCATGAGGATTGGCAGAAGAAAGGTCAAAGCAGTACATGTGCAAATCTTTTGTTGATGAACAACAGGTAGCTGTAAATCATGTGGGGGTGCTTAATTGTGATTGGGTTTTATTACCACACTTTATAAAAGCTAATTTATTATGACAAACCGAATAAAACACAAAATATCAACGGCGACGCACTTTTGAACTAGTGAGAGTATTTATACTCAGATTATCCTGTGAAAATTTTACAAATTTATGCGGACCAATATGATTTTCCTTACAAATCCAGTTTACACAGAAACAAAGAAATACATGAGGAAAGTGTGTGTGTGGGAGAGGGGACATAATTTTGTTCTATTTGGGGGTTTCTCTCATTTTTCCCAAAATGGTGAAACCTTGTGGGTAGCACCCCTAGTGTATACTCCTTGATGTATTAAAGCTTTCGCCTTGCATTTTAGAATTTTGACAAAAGTGGGTGGCATTTGCCCAAGAACTTTGCCGTATTATTAAATGATAGGGGACCTCAAAATTGAATAACATTTGCAAAGTGAAGATCATTTGTAAAAATTATAGCATGTTACAAGAGGGGAACAGGACCACCCATCACCATAGCATGCCAATCCAGAAATGGGGGGGGGGTGGGAACATCTCTTGAGAATCCAGGATAGCAGTAATGCCAGTCTAATAAAAGATCTACATTTGAAAACTTCTCAAACGCTTCCAAGTAGGGATCATATTTAGAGTGCTGTATTTCTTTTTAAGCATCCCTGGATAATGTGAGTCCCTTTGGTTTAGCATTGATGTATGTGTAAAAAATAGGGGGGGGGGGGGGGGAAAGATTACGATTATCAAAACCTTAGTGAGCAAAATCCATCTGTACAAAACCTCTGTGTAGAGAGGTGGGTAGCGACAAGAGTATTGGATTTGTCAGTTGCCACTGATGGTGTGGTCTTGTTTAGGCAATTTAGGTTACAATATAGGGGTAAGATATTACTTGAATATCCTTCATTCCCCCCTGAGGTCTTTACCATTGTTGTTACATTCTCTCCAATTGGAAATAATTACATGAATATAATGACTAACATCGTAGAACAATCAAAATGGACCTTTTGTAATTGTACAAACATTTAAAATTTTTAACCATATCTCGGATGGATAAATATATCATTAACACAAATGGGAACCAATAGAATCGGCTTTAGACCTCAAAGGGTTGGTTAAGGTTGCTCTACCCACTCAGCTAGTAAAATCTCATTTCCCTTGGCACAGTTCAGTAGCATTCAATCACCAACATATATAGAAAATACACCCCTGGTATTTGGGTATCATATATATGATACCCAGATCACGCAAGGTCAGTTCATGTCAATGTATGTACAAGTACAACCCACTGAACTGTGTCCTTGGTGGATGAGCATATTGTAACTCCTAGTGACCCGATTACAACATATATTTTCGTTGTTTTGTAAAAGTAAGGCGCCATCACCAAAATACTTTAAAGTGACAGGAGGAGATTTTTTTTCCAAATTTCTCTCAAATTGCACTGGATCGGTTGTAGACCACCTACCAAGAACGTTTCAAAAGTGTATTAACAAGTACATATGAAAAGGTTCCGCAAACCTTGTTGTTTTGAACTTGCCTGCTATTGTAATCGTCCCTATTATAAACCGTGCTTTGAATTTCTGTCATGCATGACAGAAAATATAAATCATCTTATTACATAAAGATGGCGTATTCGGCTTATTCACTTCAGGTGTGATCTAGTACATGGGTAAGCATTCCAAACATGCAAAAAACCTGGGGTTCGAACAAAATTGGGGGTGCTTCTTTCTGAAAATGTCCTCATGTCTCTTTAATTCCAAAATTGCATTTTGCATTCGACCAGGGTTATAGCTAGGCTACTATGAGTGCCGGTTGTAAATCTTAAAATTTACTACACTTTTTGGCACATATGGACAACTATGAGTTATTTACCAATTTATGTGGTACTTTTTCATTTCACTGAAGTAAAGTGCCGGTCGCACCTCCCAAATGACCTTTTGTGCTGGTCGGCAACCTCCCAAATGACCTTTTGGTGACGGTCGTTGGGAGCAAGTGCCGGACATGGCCAGCCGCTCCGGCCGGCGTAAGCTAGCCGGGGGGGTTTCTCAACTTTTTTTGGGTAGGTTGTGCCGCCCCCCCGGGGAGTTCATTCAACAACTGGAGGCTCCGGAGCGGATTTGAGGCCCCAAAAACGGGGTCTCCGGAACGAGGTTGTCAAAAAATAAGCTGGGCGATTTCCCTCAATTTCCACTACTTTTGAGGTTTTTTGGACGAAAATTTGGTAGAATTGGCTTGGGACAGGAAAATTAGGGTCTCTGGAACTGAAATGTGTCCTAAAATGGGGGTCTCTGGAACTGACAAAGAGCCTGAAAATGAGGTCTTATAAGGCGGCACATACCCCCCAAGCTTCATCCAATGTTGAGAACCCCCCCCCGGGGTGCTATATCCCTTCATTCGCATACCATTTTAGTTTGAACGGTAATTGTGTGTATTCATTACATAGCCCATAAAGCGTGTTTCTATTGAAGATCCTGCATTTTACCGGGTAAAATCTCATTACTGGGAAAGAGCAAGGAAGAGAATTAAATAGTGAGGGAGGGTCAGGTTTCTAATTGAGCACATTAATCCCTTATCCATCTCTTTTCTCGGTAAATGGTCCCAATAGAAACAAACCTATAGATAACTTACAAACTGTTTTCCGGGGTTACCTTCAACTAACCATCTTTTATGCTGTGCCTACATGAGCATCTAATGGGAAGAATCGGCAAAATATTTTGCCATTTTTAGGCTGTAACATCAGTACCGGGAAAGAAGTCAGTCAAAAATTTTTGCGTTGAGATGAAAAAAATCCAAGCTTTCTAATGGTACCAAAATCTCAGGTTTTGAATGGTGTGAAAGGTGGGGCCGAGGCCTTAGATCGTGGTGCCCTTTAATGACCCCATATTTCTGATGTCTTTGTAATTCAACGTGATATTTTCCATTTGGTCCTTATTCGGCAGCACAGGTAGGTCTTACATGGTGAGTCGGATCGGAGTTTGTTTTTGAAATTTTTGTCACTCACTTTAGTCACAATTTATTCAAAATCCATTTTTTAGCCCAAAAGTGGCATATTATTTTACATGCATTCATCAGCTTTTTTATGACCCCAAAAAATTCTTTATTCTAGGTCAGTGAGTGTTAGGCTCATGTAAACAGGATATTATGTTGCCTGATGGTCTAGACAAACTCATACTTTCCCCATGTTATGTTTGTCAAAGTATGGGCCACACTACATTTAACCTTGTATCTTTCCTGGTTTTTTTGGATCCAATTGGATGTTTTTAAATGAATTTCCAAAGTGCTGGGGTGGTAAGGTAGTGTGAAGATTGCCATGTAAAGCTAGGTGTGTGTATATAATATTGTGCGTTCTGAAAGCAGCCATTCTAAAGGGGTTGGGGTTTATCAAGGGGATGTGCACATTCAATAGCTCCCCAGTGGATGTCATGTGGGCCAGCACAATTATAGCTTAACGGTTAAGATTTCAAATGGGCAAAATCACTGATGGAGCTATGACTGGGTGTTAGATTTGCAGGTATAACACCTAATAACAAAACAACTGACAAATGACGCTATTGGGGCGCATGGGGGGCCGCTTCTTGCGTAAAAACCCCTCATATGATGTCATAAAGATTAACATTTTTGACATTTTTTAAGGTGCAAGAAAATAAATTTTTGAGGTAAAATTGTAGCGATTTCTGAAGAACATTTGTTAACTTGAAATTTCATAACACATGATTAAAGGTCCTTGCCCGATCGCTAATACCTTCTTCCCCAGAATCACAGATTTACCAAGTAGTCAAAATGTTGTGGGTTTCTGAGGAAGCTACTAATTTTCTCATTTACCCTGTGAAAACTTGGGGTTAGAGGATGTTTGGCTTGGAATGTCTGAGCAAAATGTGTGCCATTTTGGTTGACCAATTTTTACACAGTGCTCTCTGGGGCTTACAAAATCACATTTTAGTTCTTGCATCATCGGCACACAAAAATTCCAGATGAGGTTTTGGAGGTTGAGGGTCATTCATTAAGATGATAACTTTGCATAAGTAAACCAGGTCATCCCCCTTTTAGCATTAGAATTGATTGTACTAAATTTACCATAGCATTAAAGACAAAATTTCAACACTCTGTAAACTTTAGGACATTTATTCATGTGTTGTACACATCCAGGACACCATTAAGATAGTTTTACGGAAGTAACCCGTAGGCCCCACACAAGTAGAACATTTTGCTTGGCTTGGTTTTATGCTTACGTGATAGGAGAAAGAATATATTGGTCCCCGTCAAGTGATTCGAAGGGGACTATAACCGACTCTGTCATAATGTCAGTCTGCTATCTATAATACGTGCATGTATGCATTCATAGGTTTCATTTTGACACATCTTATTTATTCATGTGTGCATGCATAAATATGTGTGTTGGTCAAAATTCGTCTGGACACAATGATTCCAATAATAGTTGCACACGTAAACTCACATGTGGGATCAAATGTCGTCTAGTGGTCATTTGAATAGGATGTTAGTCCCTGTAGCATTATTGGTCATGTATCAACACTACTTCCTTTATTTATGAGGCTTGAATACCCCCTGAAAAGCTTTGTGGGCTCCCTAACCACACACTAGCCTAGACTAACCGATCTGATACTTTCGGGGGCATGGGGGCATGATCTGAATCTGGCAGTTTCGTTTATATTAGCTCCCATCATGCCACACTACACAATTAGCAACAAGTTGTTAGCAGTACATACACATGTAGGGCAACATAATTTTTGAGTTCATAATCGGGTCAACACTCTAGTATCCATGCTGACAGCGTATTCGACTTGATATCGATACTAAGCTAGTCTTAATCCAGGTCGTTCCAGTGGTGCATACGTGAGTGATGGTGCGCGACAATTTCTAGGGGTAGCTTACCAATAGTCATAGTGCAAAGGAAATTAACAGAAACAGCTCTCAGCAGTAGAAGCTTGAGGTGGCGGTTAACCTACCAGTTTACGGTTTTACTTACAACGTCCCTTTTCCTTCCCCCGTCCCGTTCGTTCACGTTCTCCACTTTGCGACATTTGACAAGCCCATTTACGTGCATGATTGTATGAAACTGGTGTATTTTTATAATACCTGTAGAAAGTAGGCAATGCTAATGTAAACCTCAATACTTTTTTTCCAATATATGTGTTTGGTGCTGACTAATGGCAGTCATAATGGAGTCCCTGTTGTTAGACCTGTTTTCAACACCAGGTGCCCATATTCTTACAATTGCAAGCGCAGCGATGCCACTTTAACAGGCTAATATTAGGCTTTTGGTTTGCCAAGTTCTTTTCTTTCAAAAAGTTTAGGAAATCACAATTTTCTTCTCCGGTTCTGGCTTTTTTCAAATCTTTTTCTGCTTTTTTAAAGATTGAGTGGCTCGCTCACTCAGCATGAGAACTCTAGGAAATGTTACGTAATGAATTTTTTGTTAAGTGTTCATTTTTTAAAAAACAGAAAAAAATCAAAACACTTTAAAACTTCATATCCGAGGCTTCTCTCCCCCCCCACCAAAAAAAACACCATAGTTATGCCACCTCACCAAAAATCACCCTAAATTGGATCCTCTTGTCACCTAACAGTCCTACATGTAATACCACTAGGTCAAAACATCCATTGGAAATTCCAAGTAAATGAATAAACCTAGACATTTTCCAAGCTTATTTCTATTGCGATATCATCCTTAACCTTGACTCTACCCCATCTCAAAATAAGGGGTTTTCACTAACACCGGGACTGACCTTTTAAGGAGAGTGAGAGCATTAACTCCCCTACAGCTCTCCTTAAGCACTATTGTAGGGAGCGACTTTAAAGCTCCCTTTTGGAATCTGCTCTACCCATGGTAAGCACTGTATAGTTCCATGAAAAGCCCCCCCCCACCCCGTTATGACCAGGGGAGCTTTTTAACCGAGCACCACCTTTCTTTTAAACACTGTTAAAAGTCAGCCCCTGCTGACAGAAACATTCAAGCTGTGAATCTTGACCTAATTTTGTAGTTGTAAAAATATATTGCTACGTCAAACTGGGTTGAAATATTTGCTGTTTATAATTCACCGTATTTTAACATGCAGTTAACTCTACATACAGACCAACATAGTGACCTGATGGCGATCTTGACCTAATCATGAGACATTGTGAACTTGTTTGGCCATACAACACAATGTGAATAAAGCCATATTACTAATGTACCCGTAATTCTTAACACCATTGACTCTCACAAAATGTACAGCTTGTGTGTGCTATTTGTGTAATTTTGTAGATTTGTGCATAAATGTGATTTGTAAGATTCACATGATTTAATAAAGGTTAACCACCACCAACACACACATCCACACACACCCACCCACACACACACACACCCACACATTCACACACATCCTGCACCATCCACAAACACCTCACACACACTTCCACAAACACATGCACACACACCCACATGCACTTACAACAACACCAAGACACCATGCAAATAAAATCAGCACAATGAAAAAGAGGCACAATACGTAACTCATACGCTCGAGCTTGAATTCCAAACAATTGATCAATGAACAATTGTGGGGAACAGTGTTAACCTAAGTTTACTTGACAGAGGGCAACTCTTTCGAGAACTTGTTGTTTTTTTTTTTGTTTTGTTTTTTTTGTCTTGAATGGTGAAGGAAGGTGAAGGTGAGAGGGAGGGGATCAGTTATGTCACTTCCAATTTAATGCCTGGTCATTTTTGGGCCAGACCTTGGCATATATTCTTCCAGTCTCTTCCAACATGAATACATTTTGAAACTGGCGATCAACGAATTACACAAAGACGAAACCTAATGGTCTTGACCTGGTCATTCGCACTTTCTAGGCATGAGACTAATACACCGACACAGGAGTGATATTTCTCACGCCTAGAGAGGGAGAATACCGGGTTTCAAGACCTTTTATTTTTATTTAATTCATTGCCTGCCAGTTTCTCCAGTCTTTACTAGATTTATTAATTCATTCTCTCGTTAGCAAGTTTGATCCTCGTGAGCATGGATTGAGTTTCGCTTGTCATAGATTCTGTTAGAATTAACCCACCCCCCTTCTTCCAAAAATGAATATATTTTTAGTAATAAAGTAGTTTTAGGTTCATGCCTAATTTCACATTGCTTGACACTAATTCCCAACTTATAACGTTACTTTTCCATTGTCAGATGGTACCGCCTTGAATACACATGCTTAGCTTTCCAGATCCATCTTCATGTACAAAAGTTTGTGCTCCAAATGCACTCAATGTACGTTGCAAAACAAACCATTTAATTGTGGGAATGAGACTTGATACCTGGCACAGCTCTGGATTCTAAGGATGAGTACATGCCTTCTGTGGGATTGTGAACTTTGGCGGGAATGAGGTTGTCAAACATTCATGTGAGGTCCCTTGAGTGGCGACAAGCCTTCTCTCTCCATCGTTCTCATCAGCTCACTTCCTATTTACTGACGCCAACCAGCCGACTTGATTGAGAGGCATTAGCTGAAAAAAGATTATGGGAAAAAAGCTGCGTTGCAACATATTGGATTCTATTTGCAAACTCAATTAAAAACAGTGAGGAAAGAACGCACGAAAGAAAAAAGAGAAGAGGGAGGAAATTTAGCTTAATAGCTTATCCATGTTTTTCCGGGGGGGGGGTTGTAAGACGGGGAATCAGGGGGTGTGGTATAGGCAAGTTTTCAGAAGGAACGAATGGGTTATCCCATGAAATCTGCACCAGCCTGTTTTCACACTGGGTGTAATTCGCTATTTGATTTTGACCAGGTTGTAATTGATTTGGGAGCAACGCCAGTGTTAACAGGTGCAGTTGCAGTTGAATGAATGTTTCTTTGGGCATTGGTAAATCAATTGTAAATCAGGCTTCTGGGTCTTAGATAAAGCCGCCCATAGAGGGAGTAAGGATTTGGAATAGAATAGCCCATTTCGGTGCTGCGGGTTGGTAAAATGTCTATATCTCTCAGATAGGTCTTTCCCCCCAATCCTGATTTCATTAGAAAAAAATCATATTTTGGGGGCAATGTCAATCTCTTGAGTTGGTAGAAATTTCCAAAATGACTTTAAGTCTACATTCATACTCTGCAAAAATAAAAACATGAAAATAGGAGTTGGGGTTTGCCAGAAATAAAATCAAATGTAAAAATATTAATAAAAATGGAGTTTTTGTGATGTGATATCCGTAATTAAACCATGTAATCAAGACAAGAGGCACTTAGTGTTTTTTAACATTGGTCTTATCAAGGCCCTTAGCAAGAAGCTGAATCTTTAGACCTACATGTATTTAGTCTTAACCTCAATGCATTGAATTGATGGTTATTGCTATCGAGCGCGGTTTTTATGTCGCTCTTATTCTCTTAGTCGGCCGTGCGTTTTAATTTGCATTTTTTCTGACAAAAAGCTGCCTAGTGGGAGTCAGACACATGGTGAATCTCTGGTTGGGCTTGATTTTTTACATTTCAGTGGACGGTAGTCAGTTTGGTAACTTTTGTAATCTTTTTGTCAAGTTTTGGACATATTTGATGCTGCGCTTGTCTTTCTTACTGAATGCTATTGGTTTATGTGTGCACCTATTACCGGTTCTAGTGGGGTTTTTCAGGCGAAAATGAAATGGTGATCATGTTACCATATCTATCAAGGGCTTACCAGGGACGGAGTCAAACCAAGTGCCATTTTCATTTGACATTGAGTAGATTTAGGTTAAACAAATTTCCCGGATGAAGGTTGCCCGACTATAATAAATGACACAAAAGAATTTTTTGTTTTACTTGAGATCAGACTCGAGTTATGTTAATAACTCGGGTATTTGCACCAAGTCTCAAAGAATATTCAACATAATTTACGTAGAGAGACCCACATTTGCCAATTGCCTACTTTAGAACTGCAAAAATATCAAATCCGTACCTTAGCAAATTTGTATCGTGGTATCGTCCTTTGTTGAAGACAAGCCTTTTTTCCATTATGGCATTTTGTTATACTGACTATGCATATTGTTTACGGTATAGGATGGAATGAAAAGTTGGGTTTGTTGGTTTCGACGGCAAAGTGTAGAATTTTTTAGTTTTATGTACTATTGGTTATATTTTTGGAGTGTTTGAGAAATATTTTGGTGTACGCTGATAAACCTTAATCTTGTGTCTTATTAAGTTCTTGTTGGCTGTCTTCGACATGAAGGAATTGCGGCTATATTCATATACCACTCCCAGCGGGGCTGGTTCCTCTAAACGATGTTTCACCGCACTTTGACCGTTTTAAGGCACCTTGGAACTGTTTAAAGCCAGGTCTGGAATTTATAATTGGTCCTTGAAAGTTGAGACCTTTAATAATATTACATTTTCTAGATATAAATATTCGAGTATAATAATGATAAACAAAGATGGGTATTCATCACTTGCACAGCATGGAACATACTTCGGAATATTTTTAATAACCCGTACCCTGCGATAATATAATCTATTGCGAGTTGAGACGCCAACACGATTGCCTTACTTTTGACGGGTTCTAGATATTACTTTGTGTCGCCGGTGCTCCATTAAATGATTGGCCTCGCAAACATTCGCCTTTACCTTTTTATATCCCGCTTCGTTGAATTGCAAGCTGGAAATTGTGAAATAAGTGGCGGAGGCAATATCAATACTACAGGCGGAAATCGGTTGGAACACATCTGCCTCCATAAATTCCTTACTTTGTGACTAGGAATTCCTAAAAATCGTTCACCAAGAGTCACGGGAAATTGTCGAGTATTGTACTCCTCTATTTTTGATCGAGTATATTTCCCTCAAAGTGGCCTGAAACTACGAAATTAATACCGTTAGAGACAATTTGTTTAAAACCGTAAAACCCGACAATTTTCTGTGCTACCAGTATGCCATGACCCTCTTATAGCCTTATTATGTGGTTTAACCAAGCGTCAATGTATTCTGTAAAAGAGACTCATAATACGATTGTTATCGAGCTTGATGCATACAGAGCATTGTAAGGCATTGCCGTTGGAACCTGGAGTGTGAATGTTTAACTGTTTTAGTGTACATGTGCTGATTACCTTCACACTATAGTCAAAAGAATCACTGACCCAAGGTCCTTCATTGAGTATCTAGAGTGGTGGCCGCTAATGACCCTGTAATGGCCTTTGTCCGCAGTTTGTCAATATATTAATAAAACACTCTGCAACTAAAATGCTATACAAACTAAAGGACACTGGTCCAGGACATTTACTGGTAGCGCAGAATGACCTATGTGCCATTGCCCTTTTACCTCTAAGGGCCCTATGTGACCTTTGTACCCCATATGGTCAAAATCGTTATTACTCTAAAAAATCAACTTTGTGGGTTTGTCCGGCTATGCGTTTCGCCGTCACTTTACATATCGTGCATTATGAATTTTGGTGTGGTGGTAGAGTTCCAACGTATGAGGTTTGTGGTCAACGATTTGGACGGGTCCATTTTGGGGTCAAAGGTCATTCAGGGGTCCATATGGAAAATGTGTGTTGTTGACATCAAAACGTATAACAATTAAAAAAATACGTAACACATGTTAGGCAAAAAGATAATAGTCGCGTTACAAAGTGAATTAAAGACCAAGATTATTAAAGTCTACAATCTGTTCACATGGTATCTGACTAGTGCTGTGACGTTTAAACGTTTACACGAACGGAAGGGTCCTTTAGAAATTCACTACACGTTTACACCAGCAAACCCTATTAACTAACTTTTTTTCAATATTAGTTTAAGTGCTGAAGTAACATTTTCACCAAAATTACCCGCCGTCATTGAAAAGTAAGTTAACGTTTTCATGATCTCCTAGAAATGGTTTCCGACTTTAACTAAACTGGGAAATCCCCCTTTTACCAAGTGCTTGTACGTGTCAGTGGAGCGACTTTGGCATATACACCGCATAACAACGCCCCAATTACGTCGGTGCTATCAATTACAGAGGTGATCAATATTAACCCGGATCTAACAAAAGGTAAAATGGCAGCGCCCATTGAATCTCGTTTGGGATCTTTGGGATATTCAACTGCTTTATTTTGGATTAAAACATAACTAGGTAAGGTCCAAACAACTTTTATTGGTTCAGATGATATTTTATGATGAATGTCAAAGGCCGGGTACCCCCTGTTACGAAACGATGTATGTGCAAAAATTGTCATTTCCTTGGAAGCCGCCAAATTCGGCAGTCGTTAACTAGTTTTTGAGACCGGAGTGTACACGGATATGAAATTAAACGGTAACTCCCATCTCTATTTCTGACATCGTTTTTCTCCCGACTTCGGATGGACCAGCACGCACTATTTTCATATTTAACCTTTAACTGCTAAAGGCTATGCTGTGTCTTAAAAGTTGACAGTTTGAACAGATTAACTCCAGTGTGCAAAGGGATAAGGCCTACATATATGAACCTTTGTAATTTGCAGTTTGCCTTTTTGAATATTGGTCCATCATCATGCTATTAATGCAAGTGTTAAGTTATAATTATTTTAGTGCTGGTGTGGACTTTGTTCCCATGACATTTCCCTAAACCGTGGCTGTCAGACTGCGGAGAGCCCTGTTCAATTTTTTTGGGAGAGCTTTATTTTAAAGAGCTCTATCTCATGATTCATTTCATATGTTTGGTAGATGGCTCAGTTTTCAAGTTTTTAAGCCTTTAAAGTTGACTTTTACTTAGACATTTTTCATTTCAATATTTTTTTTTAAAATCTCCATATGACTTAGTTGCCTACTGACAGTTCCTTAAATGGGGCTGTCAGATGGGAGGCCCTTCAAATTTTTTTGGGAAAGCTTTATTTTAAAGAGCTCTATCTCATGATGCAGTTCATAACTATGTAGGTGGCTCCGCTTTCAAGTTATGAACCTTTTCAATTTTACTTTTACTTCAACTTTCATGTCTTCTTTTAACAAACATCCAAATGGACTAAGTTTCCTGTGACCAGGTCCTTAAATGTGGAAGCTTTCAATTTGACCTTTAAGACATCAGCCATTGGCTGTTCCATCTTGAGGACCTAGTGTTAAACTTAAATGCTCACTAAATTAAAAAAAAAAGCTCCCTGCTTCTAATCAAATCTCCCTTATTCCAAGATCAAATCTCCCTGATTCCAAAATCCTCAATGTTAGCAGCTCTCTGGCACCGGTCATATCAGGTCGTTATTTGGAGTGACTTTGGGCATCGCTTTGCCGTATGGATTGAGTTTAAGTATGGTGTAGAATTTCACACACCGTACACCGTATTTGTGGTAACATATCGATGGGTTTATTTGGGGTCAAAGGTCTCCAGGGGTCGTGTATCAGATAACCTGGCTGTGCTTTGATATATGAATAAGATTTTGTGTGAGGTGGTAAGTTTGCCGTACGAGTTTTGTGGTCACGTTTCGATGGGTCCATTTTGGGGTCAAAGGTCTTTCATTTCAGGGGTCGTTTTCGCGGGTAGCTTGGCCGTGCTTTTAGGTATGGACTATGAGTTTTGGTTGTGGTAGAGTTTCGCCGTTACGAGTTTTGTGGTCACGTTTTCGAGTGGTCATTTTTGGATTCAAAGGTCTCCAGTGGTCATTCTCGGTGTAACGTTTCTGCTTTGACGTATGGCATATTAGTTTGGTATGTTGTTATAGTTTCGCCGTACCAACTTTTTGTGGTCCACTGTCATCAGGTCATTCACCGTTCAAATTAGGTAAATGGGTAAACTTAGGTATCCAGGCGAAACTTGGTTGGGGTGGGCGATTGTTATGACGAAAATTTTTATAGCTCATGACAAGGACAATCAGGGGTCGTCAAGTTCAATGAACCGCAAAACTTGAGGGTCATTCACTCCAGGTGATTGCAAAACACTCGGTGATAGCCAAATGCCAAGGACCGCCTATAAAAGACTATTAACGAACCACCATCCAGACTCTTAATGGTTGCACAGAATGCCCTCTTAGGCCCATATGCCCTCTTGACCTCCAATGACCCTAACTTGACCCTTGTGACCCCACATATCAAAACTTCTTCCAAGTTAAGTTGAATCTCCCCAAAACTTGGCTCAAATAACCACTGGCCAAGACCCATGGCTTATATTCAATTGACCTGTAATAACCCTACATGACCTGCCCCACAACTATCATTCCCGAACCATCCCAATTGAATTGTTATTACTGCATCATTGATGCACTCGTTCTACTAGCACCATGACAAATCACAAAAACAATGTCAGCACTACCATGTAAGGAATAATGAATTTAACATGTTTAAAATCATCATAAATTAAAGAAAATTGGAAAGATATCAATTTGAAGGAATGGTGACAAAGCTGATAATGTTTTTTTTTGTCTACCATGCATTTGTTGATAGTGGACAAATTCCATCAATCCATTAAATTGATGATATTTGCTGTTACTGCTGTTTGCATAGATGTCTGGGGCATGGGTTATCATTTTTTAAAGGTGTTGAAAGAAAAAAAACTGCACTTTGTCATGTACATGTGCCGATATGAGTGTTGATGTACAGTAACAGTTGTTGACAGTAACTATGTTTCTAGTATTATGCCCAAAAAGGCAAAATGGTGTTATTTTAGTGTAGTTTTAAGCCAAGGATTTATTGATTCAATCCCCCAATGCACCAGTTTTGAGAAATCACCTAAATAAAGTCTGTGATCCCACAGAATCCTATTAAACACATCAAACCTCTGACCTTTATACACCCATTTCAGATCCCACAAAGCATTATACCTTAGACGATTTTGAGCATGCTCATGAATGTCTTTCTGATTCTCTTACTTCTTGAACACCTTTTTATCCCCTATGTACTCGCATGTTTTTTTTATAATACAATATATGCTGTTTCAATGCATTTTGGGGTTGGTTCAAATCACCCTGTGGGTTTAAAGACTCTTATCGATTATCAAGTGTATGATTTAGGTTTCAGGCTGAGATCAGATCATGTGTCCTTTTGACTTGTCTTGAGGTAGGATTTGTCAAGTTCTTTGTTTTTCCACTCCGCCTTTCACCATGCGGCCCGGGTTCAATCCCCAGAGTCATACGTGAATTTGGTTGCCGATCCATTCCCGTCCTCGCAGTTTTTTTCCTCCGAAACTCCTCCGTTTCCTCCTGCATCTAAAATCGGACTTCTTCGTGCCATAAAGCTTCCACTTTTCATTCTGGAATTTACTCGTTGTGATTGTAGTAGCCTAAGGTTGGCTCCACAGGCGCCCTGAGCACTTCGGTGATTTTTGTTGCGCGTTGTAAGAATTAAATATTATTTATAATTTTACACTGATGACAAAACATGTTAATTTATGGAAATGAGATCGAATTGTAACCCTAATATCCACTCTTATTTTATAATAACTCCTATACCAAAATACCACGGTCATTGAACTTTCCCCCCTAACTACCAAATACCGGGGACAAAATTACTGACAGGGGAGTTTCATGGTTTTCTTTTGAACAGCTATAAGGTGCTACAGGAACCCCCAAACACACAAACTACCATAATGATAGCACAGTGTATTTGGGAGTGTTAAAATGCCAGATATTAACAATAACACCATTCTATTGTCATTTTACAACCTGGATGTGTCTGTGCAACTCATAGCCTTGTGGGGTCCTGTGACCAAGTCGTCT